>JAJQQW010000149.1:0-25524 GCA_025583905.1 Ia io | reverse complement strand
CCAAATCATTATCACCGGGACCCTTTTTGGGCCCCCCTACGTGACCCCCTCCCCCTTTGTTGACCTCACATTTCCCGGGTTTTAAGGGCCAACCAGCCCCCCTATCAAAAACGCCAACTCATTGTCCCTAAATTTAAATAAATAAAACCATAGAAAACCCGGGGTTCTATCTTTTTTGGGAACACGTTTTTCCATGTCATGAAACAAGGCTTACAGAAATTTAAGGCCCTTTTTTTCACAATTCCTAGCGTTTGAGGCATTTTTCTTAATTAACCTAGGGTTATAAATTGTAATTTTGCCGATTGGAGTCACTTTCCCCCCAAGGGGCTCGGGCTACTTAAATTGTGGAATTCAAATTTTGGGTTTTAAACAGGGGGTTTTTTAAAAATATACCAGCTCTTTAAATGTTATATCCACTTGAAATTTCTATCCTCCCTTTTCACAGCGCTTTGGATACAAATTTTTCCAGTATTAAAAATTTCATAGAGATGTTCTGTTCAAAAACGTATTCCAAGAGTTCAAAAGCCACTCTGAACCATGCTGCGGTCTGTTTTTTTTGGGCTTTTGAGAGTTTTTTTTTTTAACACGGGGGGTCTAAACCGGGAATTTTTAATTCCCACTTTAAAAAACTACTTAAAACAAAAGCCAAACGACTTTTTAAATTACATATTGTGCCCCAATACTTTCATACTTTCCCTAAGCCCTGGAAAATGAAATTTTTCCATTTTTTCACCCAACCCCTTTTCCCCCGAAAAACGCCAAACCCTTTTTTAGGGGAAAAATAAATGAAACGGTGTCACACCCCCGGTTCTCACCTGTTTAAACCCAAGTTTTCGCAGGCCCAAAATTGTGGTCAAATTCATTTATTGGAAAAAGTTTTCCTAGTGTGTAAAGCACACCCCTAAAAAATTTCCCAGTCTGGAGATAAAAATTTTTCATGTTTACACTCCAATTTGTCCATGATTGAATCATTCTTTGTGAAAAACCCAATATTATTAAAAACCGTGACCCAAATTTTTCCCCTAACCCCTAATAAAAACCCCCAAAACCCTCCCCCAAAAACCGGACCCCTTAAACCCCCAACTACCCCCCCTTTATCCAAAACCCTTTAACCCAAACCCCCCCCCCAAATTTCTCAAAACCTAACCCCCAACAACTAACCTCAAATCCCAATCCCCCCAGCGGGCCCCCGGGGGCCCAAAACATTATAAACCGGGATCATTTAGTGCCCACTGGCCCCCCCCTTTTTGGTCTCATCACTTCGGTTTAAAACCTAACCGGGCCTTCTTTAAAAAAGCCAACTCATTGTCCCTAATTTTAAAAATTTTGAAACCCCTACCAAACTGGGTTCTATTTTTTTGGGGCCGTTTTCCTTTGTCTAAAAAAAGGGTTTACAGATTTTAAAGGGGCCTTTTTTAACTTTTCCCAGTTTAAAAGGCCTTTCTTAATATTAACCTGGGGTTTTTCCATTTTTGGTTTTTCCCGATTTGGGAGTTTTTTTTCTTCCAGGCTCAAGCTAATTCATTGTAAATTTCCCAAATTTTGGGTTAAACACTTTTTTCTACAAATAACCAGCACCATTTTTAAACCTTGAAAGTTTTCCTCCCTTACCTTTCACAGCGCTTTGGAAAAAATTCCCAGTATTTCAAATTCAGTAGGATGTTTCCGGTTAAAAACTTTTTCCAAATTTTCAAGGGCCACTCGGGACAAACCCCCTGGCTGTTGTTTTGAGCTCTGAAGTTTTTTTTTTAAAACCACGGGCCCCAAAAGGGTTTTTTAAAGGCCATTAAAACCCATTTTGGAACCTGGGCCAAACCCTAACTTTTTTATATCTATTTGAAAATTTTCTTACCAACTAAAGCTCTAGAAAAAAAATTTTTTCAGGGGTTTCAAAACCTTTAAACAAAACGCCAACTCCTTTTGAGGGGGAAAAAAAATGAAAACAGGGGTCACATTTGGTTCTCAGCTTTTTGAACAAGATTTCCCAGGGGAAAAATTGGGGCTTTCCCGATATTCAGTTATTAAAATTGTTTTTCCTTAGTTTTGTGAAGCACTTTTTTTCCAAATTCAACCAAACCCTCCTTTTCCCCCGATAACACCAAAAACCCGGCCAGTGTTCAGACATTGATGAAAAAAAGTTAAACATTCATTGGAATACCCATTATTTACTCCCCCCCCCCCCTATTTTAACTCTGTTTTCTCTAAGCTATTTTTTGAGAAAAAACAATTTTTAGATTTTCCCCAGTGATACAATTAACCTAAGCCTGATTGTGCTGAACCCTTAGTTACCTAGCCGAAAACCCTAATTCTAACACGAACTGGAAAACAAAAGTATACCCTTGGTGCTAAAATGACACACACAAACTAACATCGATGATTTTTATCACTCCTTTTTTCCGCTAGTCCCAATCACATTATCACCTTGGAGTTTATCTGTGGCAGAATTCAATCCATAAGGGGGGCAACCAAAGAGAAGGTGCCGAACACTACCCTCACATTTGTAAGAGTGACGTCATCACCTTACGGTTTAGGTATTCATTCATTTACATTGGTTGTCCTAATCCGCCCCCTTCCCTTCTAGGTTTACTACCACAACCTCTTTGAACACCCCTCTGAAACTAATACCAGTACCTGGTAACCAGTTAGCAAACTCGCCGCCATTCCTTCTTTTGAACCCTTATTTTTCCAGTGTCTGAAACCTGAAGCAGGTAAAAGATTATTTAAGGGCCTTTTTTTCTTTTTTTGAGTTGATCCCAGTGTTTTTTGAGGCACATTCTTAGATTATAGACCCCGAACACCATTGCCTCTAAACCCCCTAAATTGGGAGAAAACTAACCGTCTTCCAGTGCCGTTCCAAGATCATTCAGCTGGTGAAATTCCCCCTGGCCAGAATGTTTCACCATCCACCTGTTTTTTTTTTATATGAAGCCACTGCCCATTTTTAACAGCCCCCCCTTCTCTCTTTGGGGAACAGTTCTCCCCTCCCAAGCTACGTTATCAGCACTTGAAAGTCTATCCTACCTTTCACAGCGATTTGTTGGATGATACAAATTCTCAGTATTTCAAATCCGTAGAGAGTGTTCCGGGTGGTATGTTTTAAAACGTTATTCCAGAGTTAAAGAGCCAATCAATAACCCTCCCAGTGGTCTATTTGTCTTTGAGCTCCACTGGAGAGTTCCTATTTTATCACGGGGGGTTGTTAAACAATCCGGCATTTTTACAGATGCACATGACGGCCCTTTTTTTGGAACGACTAGCCTAACCCCTCCCCCCGCCCCCGGTGTATTGAAGCTCAATACTTTCATTCCTGCAATTCTACAGCTCTAGGTTAATGAAAATTTTTCAGTGTTTGGAACCAAATAATTTCCCGAAAACGTCTAATCCCCTTCCAGTGGAAAAAAAAAAAGAAAAAGAAAAGATTGTGGAAAGAAAAAAATAAAGTGTTAAAACAGCCGTTTTTGTGTTGTCCACAAATATACCCTCAGCTTATTTTTTTAAACATGATTTCGCAGAAGAGTGCTAGAGAGTGACAAAATCCTACGCTTATTGTTCTTATCACAGTATATTGGAATATGTATTACTAGTGTTGTGTGAAAAACACATTACTAGATATGTGTGGGGTTTAGTCTGCAACCGTATTTCCCAAAGACATTTGTGCCCGAGAGGAACTTTGAACACATCGAATTTGTCAGTGATTGAGCTCATTCATTGTGAATACCCATATTACTACACCCGTCCCTAACCTTTTGTCCCCCTAACCTCAAATCCTAACCCTAAAACCTAGCCCTAACCTAAGCCTGACCCTACATTAGCCCAAACCTTATTCCCTAACACCTAACCCTAACACAAGCCCAATTTCTAACCCTGATCACCAAAATTACCTCGGATGACATCATCACTCTTAGCAGGTCTGGGACCAAACATTATCAACTGGGCATCACAGGGCCCCCTTCGGTGACCCTCTCCCCTAGTGACATCAATCACGTCCGGTTTAATGGCCTAAACCAACCTTCTATCAAAAACGACAACTCATATGTCCCTGAAACTTGTAAATATAACCAATTAAGCAAACTCGCGTCTATCTTCTTTGAACACGATTTCCATGTCATGAAAACAATGCCTTACAGATATTAAGGGCCTTTTTGATGTATCCCTAGAGTTTTAGGCACTTTTTAGATATTAACCTACTTTACATTTTGATTTTCCACGAGTTGGAGTTAAACGTTATTACCACTTGAAATTCTATCCTACCTTTCACAGCGCTTTGGATACAAATTCTCAGTATTTCAAAATTCAGTAGAGATGTTTTCCGGTGGTAAAACGTATTCCAAGAGATCAAGAGCCACTCTGACACACGCCGCTCCTCTATTGCTCTGAGCTCTGAGAGTTTTTATTTTAACACGGATGTCGTACCGGCATTGTAAATGCACATTAAAAAACACTACTTGGAACAATAGCCTAACTGACATTTGGATTTCATATTGTTCTCAATACTTTCATCCTGTTCTACAGCTCTAGGAATATGAATTTTTCAGTGTTTCACCAACTCATTTTGCCGGAAACGCCAACTCCTTCTGACGGGAAAAATAAATGTTAACAGTGTCACACTCTGTTCTCAGCTGTTTGAACAAGATTTCTCAGTGACAAAATTGTGATGTTCAGATATTAAGTCTATTGGAATATGTATTCCTAGTGTGTGAAGCACATTACTAAGTATTTCCCTGGTCTGGAGATGTAAATTCTCAGTGCTACACTCCAATTTGTCCACTGATTGAAGCTCATTCATTGTGAATACCCAATATTACTACACCCTGGACCTAAACCTGGCCCTAACCCTCTAATCCTAACCCTAAACCTAGCCATAACCTGAGCCTGAACCCTACCTAGTCCGAACACTTATATTAACCCTAACACTAGCCCCAAGCCCAATTCTCTCACCATAACACCAAAACTAACCTTGATGACGTCATCACTCCTAGCCACTCCCTGGGCCCAATCATTATCACCTGGGATCAATAGGGCCTCCCTACGTGGCCCCTTCCCTTAGTGACATCATCACTTCCGCTTTAATGGCCTAACCAGCCTTCTATCAAAAACGACAACTCATTGTCCCTGAATTATAAATGTAACCAGTAGCAAACTCGGTTTGATCTTCTTTGAACACGATTTCCATGTCATGAAACAATGCGTTACAGATATTAAGGGCCTTTTTTGACGTATCCCTAGTGTTTGAGGCACTTTCTTAGATATTAACTTAGGTAATCATTGTGAATTTCCCGAGTTGGAGTCACGTTCTTCCAGACCCGGAAACTCATTCATTGTGAATTCCAATTTCTTTAAACAGCTTTTTTAAAAATATTCCAGCTCTTTAAATGTTATCACCACTTGAAAGTCTATCCTACCTTCCACAGCGCTTTGGATACAAATTCTCAGTATTTCAAAGATCAGTAGAGATGTTCCGGTGGTAAAACGTATTCCAAGAGTTCAAGCGCCACTCTGACACATCCTGCTGGTCTCTTCTTTTGAGCTCTGAGAGTTTTTATTTTAACACGGATGTCGTACCGGCATTGTAAATGCACATTAAAACACTACTTGGAACACTAGCCTAACTGACATTTTGATTTCATATTCTTCTCAATACTTTCATACTGTTCTACAGCTCTATGAAATTGAATTTTTCAGTGTTTCACCAACTCATTTCGCGAAAACGACAACTCCTTTTGACGGGAAAAATAAATGTTAACAGTGTCACACTGGGTTCTCAGCTGTTTGAACAAGATTTCACAGACACAAATTTGTGATGTTCAGATATTCAGTCTAGGAATATGTATTCCTAGTTTGTGAAGCACATTACTAAATATTTCCCTGGACTGCAGATGTAAATTCTAGGTGCTACACTCCAATTTCTCCAGTGATTGAAGCTCATTCATTGTGAATACCCAATATTACTACACCCTGACCCTAACCCTGGCCCTGCCCCTCTAATCCTAACCCTAAACCTAGCCCTAACCTGAGCCTGAACCCTACCTACTCCGAACTCTTTTACTAACCCTAACACCAGCCCCAAGACCAATTCTCTAACCCTGACACCAAAACTAACCTCGATGACGTCATCACTCCTAGCAACTCCCTGGGCCCAATCATTATCACCTGGGATCACTAGGGCCTCCCTACGTGGCCCCTCTCCCTTAGTGACATCATCACTTCCGGTTTAATGGCCTAACCAACCTTCTATCAAAAACGACAACTCATTGTCCCTGAGTTGTAAATATAACCAGTAACAAACTCGTGTCTATCTTCTTTGAACACAATTTCCATGTCATGAAACAATGCGCTACAGATATTAAGGGCCTTTTTTGATGTACCCTAGTGTTTGAGGCACTTTTTAGATATTAACCTAGTTTATCATTTTGAATTTCCCGAGTTGGAGTCACGTTCTTCCAGAGCCTCAAGCTCATTCATTGTGAATTCCAATTTGGTTAAACAGCATTTTTTACAAATATACCACCTCTTTAAACGTTATTACCAGTTGAAATTCTATCCTACCTTTCACAGCGCTTTGGATACAAATTCTCAGTATTTCAAAATTCAGTAGAGATGTTCCGGTGGTAAAACGTATTCCAAGAGATCAAGAGCCACTCTGACACACGCCGCTGGTGTATTGCTCTGAGCTCTGAGAGTTTTATTTTAACACGGATGTCGTACCGGCATTGTAAATGCACATTAAAACACTACTTGGAACAATAGCCTAACTGACATTTTGATTTCATATTGTTCTCAATACTTTCATCCTGTTCTACAGCTCTAGGAAAATGAATTTTTCAGTGTTTCACCAACTCATTTTGCCGGAAACGTCAACTCCTTCTGACGGGAAAAATAAATGTTAACAGTGTCACTGGGTTCTCAGCTGTTTGAACAAGATTTCGCAGTGACAAAATTGTGATGTTCCGATATTCAGTCTATTGGAATATGTATTCCTAGTGTGTGAAGCACATTACTAAATATTTCCCAAGTCTGGAGATGTAAATTCTCAGTGCTACACTCCAGTTTGTCCAGTGATTGAAGCTCATTCATTGTGAATACCCAATGTTACTACACCCTGACCCTAACCCTGTCCCTAACCCTCTAATCCTAACCCTAAGCTAGCCCTAACTTGAGCCAGAACGCTACCTAGCCCGAACCCTTATCCTAACCCTAACCCTAGCCCTAAGTCCAATTCTGTCATCCTGACACCAAAACTAACCTTGATGACGTCATCACTCCCAGCAACTCCCTGGGCCCAATCATTATCACCTGGGATCACTAGGGCCTCCCTATGTGGCCCCTCTCCCTTAGTGACATCATCACTTCCGGTTTAATGGCCTAACCAGCCTTCTATCAAAAACGACAACTCATTGTCCCTGAGTTATAAATGTATCCATTAGCAAACTCGCGTCTATCTTCTTTGAACACAATTTCCATGTCATGAAACAATGCGTTACAGATATTAAGGGCCTTTTTTGATGTATCCCTAGTGTTTGAGGCACTTTTTGGATATTAACCTAGGTTATCATTGTGAATTTCCCAAGTTGGAGTCACATTCTTCCAGAGCCTCAAGCTCATTCATTGTGAATTCCAATTTGGTTAAATAGTGTTTTTGACAAATTTACCAGCTCTTTCAAGGTTATTACCACTTGAAAGTCTATCCTACCTTTCACAGCTCTTTGGATACAAATTCTCAGTATTTCAAAATTCAGTACAGATGTTCTGGTGGTAAAACGTATTCCAAGAGTTCAAGAGCCAGTCTGACACATCCCGATGGTGTTTTGTTTTGAGCTCTGAGAGTTTTTATTTTAACACGGGTGTCATACCGGCATTGTAAATGCACATTAAAATACTACTGGGAACAATAGCCTAACTGACATCTTGATTTCATATTGTTCTCAATACTTTCATCCTGTTCTACAGCTCTAGGAAAATGAATTTTTCAGTGTTTCACCAACTCATTTTCCCGAAAACGCCAACTCCTTTTGACGGGAAAAATAAATGCTCACAGTGTCACACTCGGTTCTCAGCTGTTTGAACAAGATTTCGCAGTGACAAATTTGTGACGTTCAGATATTCAGTCTATTGGAATATGTATTCCTAGTGTGTGTAGCACATTACTAAATATGTCCCTGGTCTGGAGATGTAAATTCTCAGTGCTACACTCCAATTTGTCCACTGATTGAAGCTCATTCATTGTGAATACCCAATATTACTACACCCTGGCCCTAACCCTGGCCCTAACCCTCTAATCCTAACCCTAAACCTAGCCCTAACCTGAGCCTGAACCCTACCTACTCCGAACTCTTATACTAACCCTAACACCAGCCCCAAGCCCAATTCTCTAACCCTAACACCAAAACTAACCTCGATGACGTCATCACTCCTAGCAACTCCCTGGGCCCAATCATTATCACCTGGGATCACTAGGGCCTCCCTACGTGGCCCCTCTCCCTTAGTGACATCATCACTTCCGGTTTAATGGCCTAACCAACCTTCTATCAAAAACGACAACTCATTGTCCCTGAGTTGTAAATATAAACCAGTAACAAACTCGCGTCTATCTTCTTTGAACACAATTTCCATGTCATGAAACAATGCGCTACAGATATTAAGGGCCTTTTTTGATGTATCCCTAGAGTTTGAGGCACTTTTTAGATATTAACCTACTTTATCATTTTGAATTTTCCCGAGTTGGAGTCACGTTCTTCCAGAGCCTCAAGCTCATTCATTGTGAATTCCAATTTGGTTAAACAGCATTTTTTACAAATATACCAGCTGTTTAAACGTTATTACCACTTGAAATTCTATCCTACCTTTCACAGCGCTTTGGATACAAATTCTCAGTATTTCAAAATTCAGTAGAGATGTTCCGGTGGTAAAACGTATTCCAAGAGATCAAGAGCCACTCTGACACACGCCGCTCCTCTATTGCTCTGAGCTCTGAGAGTTTTTATTTTAACACGGATGTCGTACCGGCATTGTAAATGCACATTAAAACACTACTTGGAACAATAGCCTAACTGACATTTGGATTTCATATTGTTCTCAATACTTTCATCCTGTTCTACAGCTCTAGGAATATGAATTTTTCAGTGTTTCACCAACTCATTTTGCCGGAAACGCCAACTCCTTCTGACGGGAAAAATAAATGTTAACAGTGTCACACTCTGTTCTCAGCTGTTTGAACAAGATTTCTCAGTGACAAAATTGTGATGTTCAGATATTAAGTCTATTGGAATATGTATTCCTAGTGTGTGAAGCACATTACTAAGTATTTCCCTGGTCTGGAGATGTAAATTCTCAGTGCTACACTCCAATTTGTCCACTGATTGAAGCTCATTCATTGTGAATACCCAATATTACTACACCCCTGGACCTAAACCTGGCCCTAACCCTCTAATCCTAACCCTAAACCTAGCCATAACCTGAGCCTGAACCCTACCTAGTCCGAACACTTATATTAACCCTAACACTAGCCCCAAGCCCAATTCTCTCACCATAACACCAAAACTAACCTTGATGACGTCATCACTCCTAGCCACTCCCTGGGCCCAATCATTATCACCTGGGATCAATAGGGCCTCCCTACGTACGTGGCCCCTTCCCTTAGTGACATCATCACTTCCGCTTTAATGGCCTAACCAGCCTTCTATCAAAAACGACAACTCATTGTCCCTGAATTATAAATGTAACCAGTAGCAAACTCGGTTTGATCTTCTTTGAACACGATTTCCATGTCATGAAACAATGCGTTACAGATATTAAGGGCCTTTTTTGACGTATCCCTAGTGTTTGAGGCACTTTCTTAGATATTAACTTAGGTAATCATTGTGAATTTCCCGAGTTGGAGTCACGTTCTTCCAGACCCGGAAACTCATTCATTGTGAATTCCAATTTCTTTTAAAACAGCTTTTTTAAAAAATATTCCAGCTCTTTAAATGTTATCACCACTTGAAAGTCTATCCTACCTTCCACAGCGCTTTGGATACAAATTCTCAGTATTTCAAAGATCAGTAGAGATGTTCCGGTGGTAAAACGTATTCCAAGAGTTCAAGCGCCACTCTGACACATCCTGCTGGTCTCTTCTTTTGAGCTCTGAGAGTTTTTATTTTAACACGGATGTCGTACCGGCATTGTAAATGCACATTAAAACACTACTTGGAACACTAGCCTAACTGACATTTTGATTTCATATTCTTCTCAATACTTTCATACTGTTCTACAGCTCTATGAAATTGAATTTTTCAGTGTTTCACCAACTCATTTTCGCGAAAACGACAACTCCTTTTGACGGGAAAAATAAATGTTAACAGTGTCACACTGGGTTCTCAGCTGTTTGAACAAGATTTCACAGACACAAATTTGTGATGTTCAGATATTCAGTCTATAGGAATATGTATTCCTAGTTTGTGAAGCACATTACTAAATATTTCCCTGGACTGCAGATGTAAATTCTAGGTGCTACACTCCAATTTCTCCAGTGATTGAAGCTCATTCATTGTGAATACCCAATATTACTACACCCTGACCCTAACCCTGGCCCTGCCCCTCTAATCCTAACCCTAAACCTAGCCCTAACCTACTCCGAACTCTTTTACTAACCCTAACACCAGCCCCAAGACCAATTCTCTAACCCTGACACCAAAACTAACCTCGATGACGTCATCACTCCTAGCAACTCCCTGGGCCCAATCATTATCACCTGGGATCACTAGGGCCTCCCTACGTGGCCCCTCTCCCTTAGTGACATCATCACTTCCGGTTTAATGGCCTAACCAACCTTCTATCAAAAACGACAACTCATTGTCCCTGAGTTGTAAATATAACCAGTAACAAACTCGTGTCTATCTTCTTTGAACACAATTTCCATGTCATGAAACAATGCGCTACAGATATTAAGGGCCTTTTTTTGATGTACCCTAGTGTTTGAGGCACTTTTTAGATATTAACCTAGTTTATCATTTTGAATTTCCCGAGTTGGAGTCACGTTCTTCCAGAGCCTCAAGCTCATTCATTGTGAATTCCAATTGGTTAAACAGCATTTTTTACAAATATACCACCTCTTTAAACGTTATTACCAGTTGAAATTCTATCCTACCTTTCACAGCGCTTTGGATACAAATTCTCAGTATTTCAAAATTCAGTAGAGATGTTCCGGTGGTAAAACGTATTCCAAGAGATCAAGAGCCACTCTGACACACGCCGCTGGTCTATTGCTCTGAGCTCTGAGAGTTTTTATTTTAACACGGATGTCGTACCGGCATTGTAAATGCACATTAAAACACTACTTGGAACAATAGCCTAACTGACATTTTGATTTCATATTGTTCTCAATACTTTCATCCTGTTCTACAGCTCTAGGAAAATGAATTTTTCAGTGTTTCACCAACTCATTTTGCCGGAAACGACAACTCCTTCTGACGGGAAAAATAAATGTTAACAGTGTCACTGGGTTCTCAGCTGTTTGAACAAGATTTCGCAGTGACAAAATTGTGATGTTCCGATATTCAGTCTATTGGAATATGTATTCCTAGTGTGTGAAGCACATTACTAAATATTTCCCAAGTCTGGAGATGTAAATTCTCAGTGCTACACTCCAGTTTGTCCAGTGATTGAAGCTCATTCATTGTGAATACCCAATGTTACTACACCCTGACCCTAACCCTGTCCCTAACCCTCTAATCCTAACCCTAAGCTAGCCCTAACTTGAGCCAGAACGCTACCTAGCCCGAACCCTTATCCTAACCCTAACCCTAGCCCTAAGTCCAATTCTGTCATCCTGACACCAAAACTAACCTTGATGACGTCATCACTCCCAGCAACTCCCTGGGCCCAATCATTATCACCTGGGATCACTAGGGCCTCCCTATGTGGCCCCTCTCCCTTAGTGACATCATCACTTCCGGTTTAATGGCCTAACCAGCCTTCTATCAAAAACGACAACTCATTGTCCCTGAGTTATAAATGTATCCATTAGCAAACTCGCGTCTATCTTCTTTGAACACAATTTCCATGTCATGAAACAATGCGTTACAGATATTAAGGGCCTTTTTTGATGTATCCCTAGTGTTTGAGGCACTTTTTGGATATTAACCTAGGTTATCATTGTGAATTTCCCAAGTTGGAGTCACATTCTTCCAGAGCCTCAAGCTCATTCATTGTGAATTCCAATTTGGTTAAATAGTGTTTTTGACAAATTTTACCAGCTCTTTCAAGGTTATTACCACTTGAAAGTCTATCCTACCTTTCACAGCTCTTTGGATACAAATTCTCAGTATTTCAAAATTCAGTACAGATGTTCTGGTGGTAAAACGTATTCCAAGAGTTCAAGAGCCAGTCTGACACATCCCGATGGTGTTTTGTTTTGAGCTCTGAGAGTTTTTATTTTAACACGGGTGTCATACCGGCATTGTAAATGCACATTAAAATACTACTGGGAACAATAGCCTAACTGACATCTTGATTTCATATTGTTCTCAATACTTTCATCCTGTTCTACAGCTCTAGGAAAATGAATTTTTCAGTGTTTCACCAACTCATTTTCCCGAAAACGCCAACTCCTTTTGACGGGAAAAATAAATGCTCACAGTGTCACACTCGGTTCTCAGCTGTTTGAACAAGATTTCGCAGTGACAAATTTGTGACGTTCAGATATTCAGTCTATTGGAATATGTATTCCTAGTGTGTGTAGCACATTACTAAATATGTCCCTGGTCTGGAGATGTAAATTCTCAGTGCTACACTCCAATTTGTCCACTGATTGAAGCTCATTCATTGTGAATACCCAATATTACTACACCCTGGCCCTAACCCTGGCCCTAACCCTCTAATCCTAACCCTAAACCTAGCCCTAACCTGAGCCTGAACCCTACCTACTCCGAACTCTTATACTAACCCTAACACCAGCCCCAAGCCCAATTCTCTAACCCTGACACCAAAACTAACCTCGATGACGTCATCACTCCTAGCAACTCCCTGGGCCCAATCATTATCACCTGGGATCACTAGGGCCTCCCTACGTGGCCCCTCTCCCTTAGTGACATCATCACTTCCGGTTTAATGGCCTAACCAACCTTCTATCAAAAACGACAACTCATTGTCCCTGAGTTGTAAATATAACCAGTAACAAACTCGCGTCTATCTTCTTTGAACACAATTTCCATGTCATGAAACAATGCGCTACAGATATTAAGGGCCTTTTTTTGATGTATCCCCTAGAGTTTGAGGCACTTTTTAGATATTAACCTACTTTATCATTTTGAATTTTCCCGAGTTGGAGTCACGTTCTTCCAGAGCCTCAAGCTCATTCATTGTGAATTCCAATTTGGTTAAACAGCATTTTTTACAAATATACCAGCTGTTTAAACGTTATTACCACTTGAAATTCTATCCTACCTTTCACAGCGCTTTGGATACAAATTCTCAGTATTTCAAAATTCAGTAGAGATGTTCCGGTGGTAAAACGTATTCCAAGAGATCAAGAGCCACTCTGACACACGCCGCTCCTCTATTGCTCTGAGCTCTGAGAGTTTTTATTTTAACACGGATGTCGTACCGGCATTGTAAATGCACATTAAAACACTACTTGGAACAATAGCCTAACTGACATTTGGATTTCATATTGTTCTCAATACTTTCATCCTGTTCTACAGCTCTAGGAATATGAATTTTTCAGTGTTTCACCAACTCATTTTGCCGGAAACGCCAACTCCTTCTGACGGGAAAAATAAATGTTAACAGTGTCACTGGGTTCTCAGCTGTTTGAACAAGATTTCGCAGTGACAAAATTGTGATGTTCCAATATTCAGTCTATTGGAATATGTATTCCTAGTGTGTGAAGCACATTACTAAATATTTCCCTAGTCTGCAGATGTAAATCTCAGTGATACACTCCAGTTTGTCCAGTGATTGAAGCTCATTCATTGTGAATACCCAATGTTACTACACCCTGACCCTAACCCTATCCCTAACCCTCTAACCCTAACCCTAAACCTAGCCCTAACCTGTGCCTGAACCCTACCTAGCCCGAACCCTTATCCTAACCCTATCCCTATCCCCAACCAAATTCTCTAACCCTAACACTACAACTTACCTCGATGATGTTTTCATTTCCAGCAGGTCCCTGGGCCAAATCATTATCACCTGTGGTCACTTGGGCCTGCCCACGTGGCCCCTCCATCTTGGTGACATCATCACTTCCGGCTTATTGGCATAACCTACTATCTATCAAAAACGCCAACTCATTGTACCTGAAGTATGAATGTAACCAGTAGCAAACTCGGTTCTATCCATTTGAACACGATTTCCACGTCATGAAACAATGCGTTACAGATATTAAGGGCCTATATGTATGTATTCCCAGTGTTTGAAGCACTTTATTCAATATTAACCTAGGTTATCATTGTGAATTTTCCGAGTTGGAGTCACTTTCTTCCAGAGCCTCAGGCTACTTCATTGTGAATTCTAATTTGGTTAAACAGCGTTTTTTTGCAAATATAACAGCACTTTAAACGTTATTAGCACTTGAATGTCTATCCTACCTTTCACAGCGCTTTGGATACAAATTCTCAGTATTTCAAAATTCAGTAGAGATGTTCCGGTGGTAATACGTATTCCAAGAGTTCAAGGGCCACTCTGACACACCCCACTGGTCTGTTGTTTTGAGCTCTGAGAGTTTTTGCTTTAACACGGATGTCATACCGACATTGTAAATGCACATTAAAACACTACTTGGAACACTAGCCTAACTGACATTTTGATTTCATATTGTTCTCAATACATTCATACTGTTCTACAGCTCTAGGAAAATGAATTTTTCAGTGTTTCACCAACTCATTTTCCCGAAAACGCCAACTCCTTTTGACGTGAAAAATAAATGTTAACAGTGTAACACTTGGTTCTCAGCTGTTTGAACAAGTTTTCGCACTGACAAAATTGTGCTGTTCAGATATTCAGTCTATTTGATTATGTATTCCTAGTGTGTGAAGCACATTTCTAAATATTTCCCAAGTCTGGAGATGTAAATTCTCAGTGCTACACTCCAATTTGCCCAGTGATTGAAGCTCATTCATTGTGCATACCCAATATTACTACACCCTGACCCTAACCCTGTCCCTAACCCTCTAACCCTAACCCTAAACCTAACCCTAACCTGCGCCTGAAACCTAGCTAGCCGGAAATATTATCCTAACCCTAAACCTAGCCTGAAAACCAATTCTCTAACCTTAACACCAGAAATAACCCCAATACGTGATCACTCCCAGCAGGTCCCCTGGTGAAATCATCATCACCTGGGATCACTTGAGACTGCCCACGTGGCCCCTCCCCCTTGGTGACGTCACCACTTCTGGTTTAAGGGCCTAACCAGGTTTTTCTCAAAAACACCAACGAATTGTCCCTGAATTATAAATATAACGAATATCCGACTCGGTTCTATTTTCTTTGAAAACGATTTCCTTGTCATGAAACAATGTGTTACAGATATTAAGGCCCTTTATTCACGTATTCCTAGTGTTTGAAGCACTTTCTTATATATTCACCTAGGTTATCATTGTGAATTTCCCGAGTTGGAGTCACGTTCTTCCAGTGACTCAAGCTCCTTCACTGTGAATTCCAATTTGGTTAAACAGCGTTTTGTTTCAAATATACCAGCACTTTAACCCTTATTACCACTTGAAAATCTATCCTAACTTCACAGCGCTTTGGATACATATTCCAAGTATTTCAAAATTCAGTAGAGATGTTCAGGTAATAAAACGTATTCCAAGAGTTCTAAAGACACTCTGGCACTATCCCCAGGTCTGTTGCTTTGAGATCTGAGAGTTTTCATTTTAACACGGGTGTCATACCGGCTTTTTAACGGCACATTAAAACACTACTTGGAACAGTAGCCTAATACCTTTTCATTTCTTAGTGTTCTCAATATTTTTATACTGTTCTATAGTTCTAGGAAAATGAATTGTTCCATGTTTCCCCAACTCCTTTTCCCGGAAACGCCAACTCCTTTTGTACAGTTGAATGCTACTTTTCAGTGAATTCTATTGCTTTCAAAGACTGATTAATGTGCCCTTGCTCTATCTCATGGATTTCTGCAGGTTACAATATATTTTCTATACTATAGGCGTCCATTTTGATTTCTTTTCCACTTGTTCTCTCACAATTCAGTTATATTCATTATTGGCCCTGAATTACTACTGGTTTCTTGCAGTGTCCTATAACTGGCCTTCTGCTCTATTTATGGGACTTAACCACATTTACAAACAACTTTATAAACTCCTCTGTGAACTAGAGAAGCTATATAAACTTGTCTCTCAACTATTTTCCAGTTTAGTGCTACTTTCCAGTGAGCTCTAGTGCTTTCAAAGACTGGTTTATTGTGCACTTGCTCTAGTTCAAAGATTTCTGCAGTGTGCAAAGACCTATCTAGACTATAGACTTACATTTTGATGTCTTCTCCATTTCGTCCATCACAATTCTGTTGTATTCACTATTATTTTCTCTGAATTACTAGTGGTTCCTTGAAGTGTCCTATAATTGGCTTTCTGCTCTAATCATGGGACCTCCCAACATATACAAACAACTTTGTACACTCTTCTCTGAACTTGAGAAGCTGTATACACTTGTCTCTCAACTGTTGTACAGTTGAATGCTACTTTGCAGTGAATTGTATTGCTTTCAAAGACTGGTTTAATGTGCACTTGCTCTATTTCAAGAATTACTGCAGGGTACAACATCCATTCTAGACTATAGACTTACGTTTTGATGTCACTTCCTCTTTTCTCTCAAAATTCTGTTATATTCATTATTATTTGCTCTGAATTGCTACTTGTTTTCTTGCAGTGTCCTATAATTTACCTTCTGCTATAATTATGGGACTTCACCACATGTACAAACAACTTTGTACACTCTTCTCTGAACTTGACAAGCTATATACACTTTTTTCTCAACTGTTGTACAGTTGAATGCTACTTTGCCGTGAATTCTATTGCTTTCAAAGACTGGTATAATGTGCACTTGCTCTATTTCAAATATTTCTGCAGGGAACAACATCCATTCCACACTATAGACTTACATTTTGATGTCTTTTCACTTGTTCTCTCACAGTTCAGTTATATTCATTGTTATTGGCTCTGAATTACTACTGGTTTATTGCAATGTCCTATACCTGGCCTTTCCTCTACTTATGGGACTTAACCACATTTACAAATAACTTTATACACTCTTTTGTGAACTAGAGAAGCTATATAAACTTGTCTCTCAACTGTTTTACAGTCTAATGCTACCTTTCAGTGAATTCTAGTGGTTTCAAAGGCTGGTTTAATGTGCACTTTGCTCTATTTAAAGGGTTTTCTACAGTGTACAAAGATCTTTCTATACTTCAGATTTACATTCTGATGTCTTTTCCACTTGTTCTTTCACAATAATGTTATATTCATTGTTATTTGCTCTGAATTACTAGTGGTTCCTTGCAGTGTCCTATAATTGGCGTTCTGCTGTACTTTTGGAACTTTACCACATGTACAAACAACTTTATACACTCCTCTGTGAACTAGAGAGCTATATACACTTGTTTCTCAACTGTTTTACAGTTTAACGCTACTTTTCCGTGAATTCTAGTGGTTTCAAAGACTGTCCTCATGTGCACTTGCTCTATTTTATGGATTTCTGCAGTGTGACAATACCTTTCTAGACTATAGACTTACATTTTAATGTCCATTCCACTTGTTCTATCACAATTTTGTTCTGTTTACTATTATTTGCTCTGATTTACTAGTTGTTCCTTGCAGTGTCCCATAATTGGCCTTCTGCTCTAATCATGGGACCTTTTCACATATACAAACAACTTTGTCCACTCTTCTCTGAACTTGAGAAGCTTGTCTCTCAATTGTTGTACAGTTTTAATGCTAGTTTGCAGTGAATTCCATTGCTTTCAACGATTGGATTAAATGTGAACTTGCTCTATTTCAAGGATTTCTACAGTGTACAACATCCTTTCTAGACTATAGACTTACATTTTTGATGTCTTTTCCACTTGTTCTATCATAATTCTGTTCTCTTCACTATTTATTTTTCTTTGTTTTCACTAGAAATTAATGCTTTATTTTTTTTAATTTCTTTATTGATTAAGGTATCACATATTTGTCCTCATACCCCATTCCCATCCCCCACCCTTCCCCACTCATGCCCCACCCCCCTGTTGTCCTTAACCGCTGGTTAGGCTCATATGCTTGCACACAAGTCCTTTGGTTGATCTCTCCCATTTACCCCCACCCTTCCCTACCCTCCCTCTGAGGTCCGACAGTTTGATCCATGCCTCCTTCTTTCTGGGCCTGTTCTTGTTCATCAGTCTATGTTGTTCATTATTTACCCTAGATGAGTGAGATCATATGCTATTAGAAATACACGTATAAGAACCGAAAATGAGACAAGAAATAATGTTTATGGTGACAGGCAAATGAATCAGTCTGCACTGAGTTGCCTTCTGGGCCAACAGTTGTTTTGAGACCCAATTTCATTGTCCAACAGTTCCTTATCTGTACATGTCAGCACTGACATTACAGTTCTGGATGGTGGACAAATGGTGGTAATGCAGGTCCGACTCTCTCTGGTTTGGTCCTGGGCAACCTGCAGGAATGCACAGCTGCTAACTGGTAGTATGGGAAGGCCCCATCAGCGTCTTCCATCTCTGGACTGTTTCTCTTCTGTCTTCATGGCTGGAGTAGTCCTGTTGATTCCTCTCTCTTGCTGGAATCCACATTGTTTGGGAGTTGTTTTCTGAAAATATACAAACATATTCTCGAACAAAAGTTAATAAAGGAATATATTCTATACATTTGACTTGGGATCCTATTTGATTTTTTCCCCAAATGATTTTTCCCCTAGCTTCTTTTGAAACCATGTGTGTTGTTCATGGGTGTCATGATTTTAGCCTTATAATTAATATTCTAAAGATTAATTTTCTAGATGTAACTATTCACTACTATTAGCTCTGAATTACTAGTGGTTCCTTGCAGTGTCATATAATTGGCATTCTCCTGTACTTTTGGGACTTCCCCACATGTACAAACGACTTTGTCCACTCTTCTCTGAATGTGAGAAGCTATATACACTTTTATCTCAACTGTTGTACAGTTGAATGCTACTTTAGTGAATTCTATTGCTTTCAAAGACTGGGTTTATGTGCACTTGCTCTATTTCAAGAATTTCTGCAGTGTACAAAGACCTTTCTATACTATAGACTTATATTTTATTGTCTTTTCCACTTGTGTTCTCACAATTCTCTTCTATTCAATATTATTTGCTTTGAATTACTAGTGGTTCCTTGCAGTGTCCAATAATTGGCCTTCTGCTCTAATCATGGTACTTCCCCACATGTACAAACAGCTTTATACACTCCTCTGTGAACTAGAGAAGCTATATAAACTTGTCTCTCAACTGTTTGATAGTTTAATGCTACTTTTCAGTGACTTCTAGTCGTTTGAAAGACTGGCTTCATGGGCACTTGCTCTATTTCAAGGATTTCTGCAGTGTACAAAGACCTTTCTATACTATAGACTTATATTTTATTGTCTTTTCCACTTGTGCTCTCACAATTCTGTTCTATTTAATATTATTTGCACTGAATTACTAGTGGTTCCTTGCAGTGTCCTATAATTGGCCTGCTCCTGTACTTTTGGGCCTTACAAAGATGTACAAACACCTTTGTACACTCTTCTCTGAACTTGAGAATCTGTATACACTTGTCTCTCAACGGTGGTACAGTTGAATGCTACTTTGCAGTGAATTCTATTGCTTTCAAAGGCTGGTTTAATGTGCACTTGCTCTATTTCAAGGATTTCTGCAGGTTACAATTTTTTTTTCTATACTGTAGGCATACATTTTGATTTCTTTTTTCCACTTGTTCTCTCACAATTCAGGTATATTCATTATTGGCCCTGAATTACTACTGGTTTCTTGCAGTGTACTATAACTGGCCTTCTGCTCTATTTATGGGACTTAACCACATTTACAAACAACTTTATACACTCCTCTGTGAACTAGAGAAGCTATATAAACTTGTCCTCAACTTTTTTCCAGTTTAGTGCTACTTTTCAGTGAATTCTAGTGCTTTCAAAGACTGGTTTAATGTGCACTTGCTCTAGTTCAAGGATTTCTGCAGTGTGCAAAGACCTTTCTATACCATAGACTTACATTTTTGATGTCTTTTTCAACTTCGTCGATCACTATTCTGTTCTATTCATTATTATTTGCTCTGAATTACTACTGGTTTCTTGCAGTGTCCTATAACTGGCCTTCTCCTCTACTTATGGGACTTAACCACATTTACAAAGACCTTTATACACTCTTCTGTGAACTAGAGAGGCTATATATAATCTTGTCTCTCAACTCTTTTACAGTTTGCTACTTTTCAGTGAATTCTAGTGGTTTCAAAGTCTGGTTCAATATGCACTTTGCTCTATTTAAAGGGTTTTCTGCAGTGTACATAGATCTTTCTATACTACAGACTTAGATTTTGATGGCTTTTCCACTTCTTCCATCACAATTCAGTTCTATTCACTATTATTTGATCTGAATTACTAGTGGTTCCTTGCAGTTTCCTATAATTGGCCTTCTCCTGTACTTTTGGGACTTCCCCACATGTACAAACGACTTTGTACACTCTTCTCTGAATGTCAGAAGGTATATACACTTTTCTCTCAACTGTTGTACAGTTCAATGCTACTTTCAGTGAATTCTATCGCTTTCAAAGACTGGTTTTATGTGCACTTGCTCTATTTCAAGAATTTCTGCTGCAGAGTACAAAGACCTTTCTATACTATAGACTGATATTTTATTGTCTTTTCCACTTGTGTTCTCACAATTCTGTTCTATTCAATATTATTTGCTTTGAATTACTAGTGGTTCCTTGCAGTGTCCAATAATTGGCCTTCTGCTCTAACCTTGGTATTTCCCCACATGTACAAACAGCTTTATACACTCCTCTGTGAACTAGAGAAGCTATATAAACTTGTCTCTCAACTGTTTGATAGTTTAATGCTACTTTTCAGTGAATTCTAGTGGTTTCAAAGTCTGGTTCAATATGCACTTTGCTCTATTTAAAGGGTTTTCTGCAGTGTACATAGATCTTTCTATACTACAGACTTAGATTTTGATGGCTTTTCCACTTCTTCCATCACAATTCAGTTCTATTCACTATTATTTGATCTGAATTACTAGTGGTTCCTTGCAGTTTCCTATAATTGGCCTTCTCCTGTACTTTTGGGACTTCCCCACATGTACAAACGACTTTGTACACTCTTCTCTGAAATGTCAGAAGGTATATACACTTTTCTCTCAACTGTTGTACACTTGAATGCTACTTTCAGTGAATTCTATTGCTTTCAAAGGCTGGTTTAATGTGTGCACTTGCTCTATTTCAAGGATTTCTGCAGGGAACAACACCCTTTCTAGACTATAGACCTACATTTTTGATGTCTTTGCCAGTTGTTCTCTCACAATTCAGTCATATTCATTGTTATTTGCTCTGAATTACTACTGGTTTCTTGCAGTGTCCTATAATTGGCTTTCTGCTCTACATATGGGACTTCACCACACGTATAAAAACAACTTTATACACTCCTCTGTGAACTTGAGAAGCTATATAAACTTGTCTCCCAACTATTTTACAGTTGAATACTACTTTGCAGTGAATTCTTTTGGTTTCAAACACTGGTTTAATGTGCACTTGCTCTATTTCAAGGATTTCCGCAGTGTGTATTACATCCTTTCTGGACTATAGACTTACATTTTGATGTCTTTTCCACTTCTTCCATCACAATTCTGTTCTATTCACTATTATTTGCTCTGAATTACTAGTGGTTCCTTGCAGTGTCCTATAATTGGCCTTCTCCTGTATTTTTGGGACTTCCCCACATGTACAAAACGACTTTGTCCACTCTTCTCTGAACGTGAGAAGCTATATACACTTTTATCTCAACTGTTGTACAGTTGAATGCTACTTTAGTGAAATTCTATTGCTTTCAAAGACTGGTTTTATGTGTGCACTTGCTCTATTTCAAGAATTTCTGCAGTGTACAAAGACCTTTCTATACTATAGACTTATATTTTATTGTCTTTTCCACTTGTGTTCTCACAATTCTGTTCTATTCAATATTATTTGCTTTGAATTACTAGTGGTTCCTTGCAGTGTCCAATAATTGGCCTTCTGCTCTAATCATGGTACTTCCCCACATGTACAAACAGCTTTATACACTCCTCTGTGAACTAGAGAAGCTATATAAACTTGTCTCTCAACTGTTTGATAGTTTAATGCTACTTTTTCAGTGACTTCTAGACGTTTGAAAGACTGGCTTCATGGGCACTTGCTCTATTTCAAGGATTTCTGCAGTGTACAAAGACCTTTCTATACTATAGACTTATATTTTTATTGTCTTTTCCACTTGTGTTCTCACAATTCTGTTCTATTCAATATTATTTGCACTGAATTACTAGTGGTTCCTTGCAGTGTCCTATAATTGGCCTTCTCCAGTACTTTTGGGCCTTACAAAGATGTACAAACACCTTTGTACACTCTTCTCTGAACTTGACAAGCTATATACACTAGTCTCTCAACTGTTGTACACTTGAAATGCTACTTTCAGTGAATTCTATTGCTTTCAAAGGCTGGTTTAATGTGCACTTGCTCTATTTCAAGGATTTCTGCAGGGAACAACACCCTTTCTAGACTATAGACCTACATTTTGATGTCTTTGCCAGTTGTTCTCTCACAATTCAGTCATATTCATTGTTATTTGCTCTGAATTACTACTGGTTTCTTGCAGTGTCCTATAATTGGCTTTCTGCTCTACATATGGGACTTTCACCACACGTAAAAAACAACTTTATACACTCCTCTGTGAACTTGAGAAGCTATATAAACTTGTCTCCCAACTATTTTACAGTTGAATACTACTTTGCAGTGAATTCTTTTGGTTTCAAACACTGGTTTAATGTGCACTTGCTCTATTTCAAGGATTTCCGCAGTGTATTACATCCTTTCTGGACTATAGACTTACATTTTGATGTCTTTTTCCACTTCTTCCATCACAATTCTGTTCTATTCACTATTATTTGCTCTGAATTACTAGTGGTTCCTTGCAGTGTCCTATAATTGGCCTTCTCCTGTATTTTTGGGACTTCCCCACATGTACAAACGACTTTGTCCACTCTTCTCTGAACGTGAGAAGCTATATACACTTTTATCTCAACTGTTGTACAGTTGAATGCTACTTTAGTGAATTCTATTGCTTTCAAAGACTGGTTTTATGTGCACTTGCTCTATTTCAAGAATTTCTGCAGTGTACAAAGACCTTTCTATACTATAGACTTATATTTTATTGTCTTTTCCACTTGTGTTCTCACAATTCTGTTCTATTCAATATTATTTGCTTTGAATTACTAGTGGTTCCTTGCAGTGTCCAATAATTGGCCTTCTGCTCTAATCATGGTACTTCACCACATGTACAAACAGCTTTATATACACTCCTCTGTGAACTAGAGAAGAAGCTATATAAACTTGTCTCTCAACTGTTTGATAGTTTAATGCTACTTTTCAGTGACTTCTAGACGTTTTGAAAGACTGGCTTCATGGGCACTTGCTCTATTTCAAGGATTTCTGCAGTGTACAAAGACCTTTCTATACTATAGACTTATATTTTTATTGTCTTTTCCACTTGTGTTCTCACAATTCTGTTCTATTCAATATTATTTGCACTGAATTACTAGTGGTTCCTTGCAGTGTCCTATAATTGGCCTTCTTCTCCAGTACTTTTGGGCCTTACAAAGATGTACAAACACCTTTGTACACTCTTCTCTGAAATTGACAAGCTATATACACTACTCTCTCAACTGTTGAACACTTGAATGCTACTTTCAGTGAATTCTATTGCTTTCAAAGGCTGGTTTAATGTGCACTTGCTCTATTTCAAGGATTTCTGCAGGGAACAACACCCTTTCTAGACTATAGACCTACATTTTGATGTCTTTGCCAGTTGTTCTCTCACAATTCAGTCATATTCATTGTTATTTGCTCTGAATTACTACTGGTTTCTTGCAGTGTCCTATAATTGGCTTTCTGCTCTTCATATGGGACTTCACCACATGTAAAAAACAACTTTATACACTCCTCTGTGAACTTGAGAAGCTATATAAACTTGTCTCCCAACTATTTTACAGTTGAATACTACTTTGCAGTGAATTTCTTTTGGTTTCAAACACTGGTTTAATGTGCACTTGCTCTATTTCATGGATTTCCCGCAGTGTATTACATCCTTTCTGGACTATAGACTTACATTTTGATGTCTTTTTCCACTTCTTCCATCACAATTCTGTTCTATTCACTATTATTTGCTCTGAATTACTAGTGGTTCCTTGCAGTTTCCTATAATTGGCCTTCTCCTGTATTTTTTGGGACTTCCCCACATGTACAAACGACTTTGTCCACTCTTCTCTGAACGTGAGAAGCTATTATACACTTTTATCTCAACTGTTGTACAGTTGAATGCTACTTTAGTGAATTCTATTGCTTTCAAAGACTGGTTTTATGTGCACTTGCTCTATTTTCAAGAATTTTCTGCAGTTTACAAAGACCTTTCTATACTATAGACTTATATTTTATTGTCTTTTCCACTTGTGTTCTCACAATTCTGTTCTATTTCAATATTATTTGCTTTGAATTACTAGTGGTTCCTTGCAGTGTCCAATAATTGGCCTTCTGCTCTAATCATGGTACTTCCCCACATGTACAAACAGCTTTATACACTCCTCTGTGAACTAGAGAAGCTATATAAACTTGTCTCTCAACTGTTTGATAGTTTAATGCTACTTTTCAGTGACTTCTAGTCGTTTGAAAGACTGGCTTCATGGGCACTTGCTCTATTTCAAGGATTTCTGCAGTGTACAAAGACCTTTCTATACTATAGACTTATATTTTATTGTCTTTACCACTTGTGTTCTCACAATTCTGTTCTATTCAATATTATTTGCACTGAATTACTACTGGTTCCTTGCAGTGTCCTATAATTGGCCTGCTCCTGTACTTTTGGGCCTTACAAAGATGTACAAACACCTTTGTACACTCTTCTCTGAACTTGACAAGCTATATACACTTGTCTCTCTCAACTGTTGTACACTTGAATGCTACTTTCAGTGATTTCTATTGCTTTCAAAGGCTGGTTTTAATGTGCACTTGCTCTATTTCAAGGATTTCTGCAGGGAACAACATCCTTTCTTGACTATAGACTTACATTTTGATGTCTTTTCCAGTTGTTCTCTCACAATTCAGTCATATTCATTCTTATTTGCTCTGAATTACTACTGTTTTCTTGCAGTGTCCTCCATATAATTGGCTTTCTGCTCTACATATGGGACTTCACCACATGTAAAAAACAACTTTATACACTCCTCTTGTGCAACTTGAGAAAGCTATATAAACTTGTCTCCCAACTATTTTACAGTTGA
>JAJQQW010001254.1:22500-25000 GCA_025583905.1 Ia io | reverse complement strand
AAAAAAAAAAAAAAAAAAAAAAAAAAAAAAAAAAAAAAAAAAAAAAAAAAAAAAAAAAAAAAAAAAAAAAAAAAAAAAAAAAAAAAAAAAAAAAAAAAAAAAAAAAAAAAAAAAAAAAAAAAAAAAAAAAAAAAAAAAAAAAAAAAAAAAAAAAAAAAAAAAAAAAAAAAAAAAAAAAAAAAAAAAAAAAAAAAAAAAAAAAAAAAAAAAAAAAAAAAAAAAAAAAAAAAAAAAAAAAAAAAAAAAAAAAAAAAAAAAAAAAAAAAAAAAAAAAAAAAAAAAAAAAAAAAAAAAAAAAAAAAAAAAAAAAAAAAAAAAAAAAAAAAAAAAAAAAAAAAAAAAAAAAAAAAAAAAAAAAAAAAAAAAAAAAAAAAAAAAAAAAAAAAAAAAAAAAAAAAAAAAAAAAAAAAAAAAAAAAAAAAAAAAAAAAAAAAAAAAAAAAAAAAAAAAAAAAAAAAAAAAAAAAAAAAAAAAAAAAAAAAAAAAAAAAAAAAAAAAAAAAAAAAAAAAAAAAAAAAAAAAAAAAAAAAAAAAAAAAAAAAAAAAAAAAAAAAAAAAAAAAAAAAAAAAAAAAAAAAAAAAAAAAAAAAAAAAAAAAAAAAAAAAAAAAAAAAAAAAAAAAAAAAAAAAAAAAAAAAAAAAAAAAAAAAAAAAAAAAAAAAAAAAAAAAAAAAAAAAAAAAAAAAAAAAAAAAAAAAAAAAAAAAAAAAAAAAAAAAAAAAAAAAAAAAAAAAAAAAAAAAAAAAAAAAAAAAAAAAAAAAAAAAAAAAAAAAAAAAAAAAAAAAAAAAAAAAAAAAAAAAAAAAAAAAAAAAAAAAAAAAAAAAAAAAAAAAAAAAAAAAAAAAAAAAAAAAAAAAAAAAAAAAAAAAAAAAAAAAAAAAAAAAAAAAAAAAAAAAAAAAAAAAAAAAAAAAAAAAAAAAAAAAAAAAAAAAAAAAAAAAAAAAAAAAAAAAAAAAAAAAAAAAAAAAAAAAAAAAAAAAAAAAAAAAAAAAAAAAAAAAAAAAAAAAAAAAAAAAAAAAAAAAAAAAAAAAAAAAAAAAAAAAAAAAAAAAAAAAAAAAAAAAAAAAAAAAAAAAAAAAAAAAAAAAAAAAAAAAAAAAAAAAAAAAAAAAAAAAAAAAAAAAAAAAAAAAAAAAAAAAAAAAAAAAAAAAAAAAAAAAAAAAAAAAAAAAAAAAAAAAAAAAAAAAAAAAAAAAAAAAAAAAAAAAAAAAAAAAAAAAAAAAAAAAAAAAAAAAAAAAAAAAAAAAAAAAAAAAAAAAAAAAAAAAAAAAAAAAAAAAAAAAAAAAAAAAAAAAAAAAAAAAAAAAAAAAAAAAAAAAAAAAAAAAAAAAAAAAAAAAAAAAAAAAAAAAAAAAAAAAAAAAAAAAAAAAAAAAAAAAAAAAAAAAAAAAAAAAAAAAAAAAAAAAAAAAAAAAAAAAAAAAAAAAAAAAAAAAAAAAAAAAAAAAAAAAAAAAAAAAAAAAAAAAAAAAAAAAAAAAAAAAAAAAAAAAAAAAAAAAAAAAAAAAAAAAAAAAAAAAAAAAAAAAAAAAAAAAAAAAAAAAAAAAAAAAAAAAAAAAAAAAAAAAAAAAAAAAAAAAAAAAAAAAAAAAAAAAAAAAAAAAAAAAAAAAAAAAAAAAAAAAAAAAAAAAAAAAAAAAAAAAAAAAAAAAAAAAAAAAAAAAAAAAAAAAAAAAAAAAAAAAAAAAAAAAAAAAAAAAAAAAAAAAAAAAAAAAAAAAAAAAAAAAAAAAAAAAAAAAAAAAAAAAAAAAAAAAAAAAAAAAAAAAAAAAAAAAAAAAAAAAAAAAAAAAAAAAAAAAAAAAAAAAAAAAAAAAAAAAAAAAAAAAAAAAAAAAAAAAAAAAAAAAAAAAAAAAAAAAAAAAAAAAAAAAAAAAAAAAAAAAAAAAAAAAAAAAAAAAAAAAAAAAAAAAAAAAAAAAAAAAAAAAAAAAAAAAAAAAAAAAAAAAAAAAAAAAAAAAAAAAAAAAAAAAAAAAAAAAAAAAAAAAAAAAAAAAAAAAAAAAAAAAAAAAAAAAAAAAAAAAAAAAAAAAAAAAAAAAAAAAAAAAAAAAAAAAAAAAAAAAAAAAAAAAAAAAAAAAAAAAAAAAAAAAAAAAAAAAAAAAAAAAAAAAAAAAAAAAAAAAAAAAAATAAAAAAAAAAAAAAAAAAAAAAAAAAAAAAAAAAAAAAAAAAAAAAAAAAAAAAAAAAAAAAAAAAAAAAAAAAAAAAAAAAAAAAAAAAAAAAAAAAAAAAAAAAAAAAAAAAAAAAAAAAAAAAAAAAAAAAAAAAAAAAAAAAAAAAAAAAAAAAAAAAAAAAAAAAAAAAAAAAAAAAAAAAAAAAAAAAAAAAAAAAAAAAAAAAAAAAAAAAAAAAAAAAAAAAAAAAAAAAAAAAAAAAAAAAAAAAAAAAAAAAAAAAAAAAAAAAAAAAAAAAAAAAAAAAAAAAAAAAAAAAAAAAAAAAAAAAAAAAAAAAAAAAAAAAAAAAAAAAAAAAAAAAAAAAAAAAAAAAAAAAAAAAA
>JAJQQW010001254.1:0-12500 GCA_025583905.1 Ia io | reverse complement strand
AAAAAAAAAAAAAAAAAAAAAAAAAAAAAAAAAAAAAAAAAAAAAAAAAAAAAAAAAAAAAAAAAAAAAAAAGGGGGAAAAAAAAAAAAAAAAAAAAAAAAAAAAAAAAAAAAAAAAAAAAAAAAAAAAAAAAAAAAAAAAAAAAAAAAAAAAAAAAAAAAAAAAAAAAAAAAAAAAAAAAAAAAAAAAAAAAAAAAAAAAAAAAAAAAAAAAAAAAAAAAAAAAAAAAAAAAAAAAAAAAAAAAAAAAAAAAAAAAAAAAAAAAAAAAAAAAAAAAAAAAAAAAAAAAAAAAAAAAAAAAAAAAAAAAAAAAAAAAAAAAAAAAAAAAAAAAAAAAAAAAAAAAAAAAAAAAAAAAAAAAAAAAAAAAAAAAAAAAAAAAAAAAAAAAAAAAAAAAAAAAAAAAAAAAAAAAAAAAAAAAAAAAAAAAAAAAAAAAAAAAAAAAAAAAAAAAAAAAAAAAAAAAAAAAAAAAAAAAAAAAAAAAAAAAAAAAAAAAAAAAAAAAAAAAAAAAAAAAAAAAAAAAAAAAAAAAAAAAAAAAAAAAAAAAAAAAAAAAAAAAAAAAAAAAAAAAAAAAAAAAAAAAAAAAAAAAAAAAAAAAAAAAAAAAAAAAAAAAAAAAAAAAAAAAAAAAAAAAAAAAAAAAAAAAAAAAAAAAAAAAAAAAAAAAAAAAAAAAAAAAAAAAAAAAAAAAAAAAAAAAAAAAAAAAAAAAAAAAAAAAAAAAAAAAAAAAAAAAAAAAAAAAAAAAAAAAAAAAAAAAAAAAAAAAAAAAAAAAAAAAAAAAAAAAAAAAAAAAAAAAAAAAAAAAAAAAAAAAAAAAAAAAAAAAAAAAAAAAAAAAAAAAAAAAAAAAAAAAAAAAAAAAAAAAAAAAAAAAAAAAAAAAAAAAAAAAAAAAAAAAAAAAAAAAAAAAAAAAAAAAAAAAAAAAAAAAAAAAAAAAAAAAAAAAAAAAAAAAAAAAAAAAAAAAAAAAAAAAAAAAAAAAAAAAAAAAAAAAAAAAAAAAAAAAAAAAAAAAAAAAAAAAAAAAAAAAAAAAAAAAAAAAAAAAAAAAAAAAAAAAAAAAAAAAAAAAAAAAAAAAAAAAAAAAAAAAAAAAAAAAAAAAAAAAAAAAAAAAAAAAAAAAAAAAAAAAAAAAAAAAAAAAAAAAAAAAAAAAAAAAAAAAAAAAAAAAAAAAAAAAAAAAAAAAAAAAAAAAAAAAAAAAAAAAAAAAAAAAAAAAAAAAAAAAAAAAAAAAAAAAAAAAAAAAAAAAAAAAAAAAAAAAAAAAAAAAAAAAAAAAAAAAAAAAAAAAAAAAAAAAAAAAAAAAAAAAAAAAAAAAAAAAAAAAAAAAAAAAAAAAAAAAAAAAAAAAAAAAAAAAAAAAAAAAAAAAAAAAAAAAAAAAAAAAAAAAAAAAAAAAAAAAAAAAAAAAAAAAAAAAAAAAAAAAAAAAAAAAAAAAAAAAAAAAAAAAAAAAAAAAAAAAAAAAAAAAAAAAAAAAAAAAAAAAAAAAAAAAAAAAAAAAAAAAAAAAAAAAAAAAAAAAAAAAAAAAAAAAAAAAAAAAAAAAAAAAAAAAAAAAAAAAAAAAAAAAAAAAAAAAAAAAAAAAAAAAAAAAAAAAAAAAAAAAAAAAAAAAAAAAAAAAAAAAAAAAAAAAAAAAAAAAAAAAAAAAAAAAAAAAAAAAAAAAAAAAAAAAAAAAAAAAAAAAAAAAAAAAAAAAAAA
Source organism: Ia io (assembly GCA_025583905.1). Classification (NCBI taxonomy): domain Eukaryota; kingdom Metazoa; phylum Chordata; class Mammalia; order Chiroptera; family Vespertilionidae; genus Ia; species Ia io. Next base: position 10,796 of record JAJQQW010001254.1, on the reverse strand, counting down.
AAAAAAAAAAAAAAAAAAAAAAAAAAAAAAAAAAAAAAAAAAAAAAAAAAAAAAAAAAAAAAAAAAAAAAAAAAAAAAAAAAAAAAAAAAAAAAAAAAAAAAAAAAAAAAAAAAAAAAAAAAAAAAAAAAAAAAAAAAAAAAAAAAAAAAAAAAAAAAAAAAAAAAAAAAAAAAAAAAAAAAAAAAAAAAAAAAAAAAAAAAAAAAAAAAAAAAAAAAAAAAAAAAAAAAAAAAAAAAAAAAAAAAAAAAAAAAAAAAAAAAAAAAAAAAAAAAAAAAAAAAAAAAAAAAAAAAAAAAAAAAAAAAAAAAAAAAAAAAAAAAAAAAAAAAAAAAAAAAAAAAAAAAAAAAAAAAAAAAAAAAAAAAAAAAAAAAAAAAAAAAAAAAAAAAAAAAAAAAAAAAAAAAAAAAAAAAAAAAAAAAAAAAAAAAAAAAAAAAAAAAAAAAAAAAAAAAAAAAAAAAAAAAAAAAAAAAAAAAAAAAAAAAAAAAAAAAAAAAAAAAAAAAAAAAAAAAAAAAAAAAAAAAAAAAAAAAAAAAAAAAAAAAAAAAAAAAAAAAAAAAAAAAAAAAAAAAAAAAAAAAAAAAAAAAAAAAAAAAAAAAAAAAAAAAAAAAAAAAAAAAAAAAAAAAAAAAAAAAAAAAAAAAAAAAAAAAAAAAAAAAAAAAAAAAAAAAAAAAAAAAAAAAAAAAAAAAAAAAAAAAAAAAAAAAAAAAAAAAAAAAAAAAAAAAAAAAAAAAAAAAAAAAAAAAAAAAAAAAAAAAAAAAAAAAAAAAAAAAAAAAAAAAAAAAAAAAAAAAAAAAAAAAAAAAAAAAAAAAAAAAAAAAAAAAAAAAAAAAAAAAAAAAAAAAAAAAAAAAAAAAAAAAAAAAAAAAAAAAAAAAAAAAAAAAAAAAAAAAAAAAAAAAAAAAAAAAAAAAAAAAAAAAAAAAAAAAAAAAAAAAAAAAAAAAAAAAAAAAAAAAAAAAAAAAAAAAAAAAAAAAAAAAAAAAAAAAAAAAAAAAAAAAAAAAAAAAAAAAAAAAAAAAAAAAAAAAAAAAAAAAAAAAAAAAAAAAAAAAAAAAAAAAAAAAAAAAAAAAAAAAAAAAAAAAAAAAAAAAAAAAAAAAAAAAAAAAAAAAAAAAAAAAAAAAAAAAAAAAAAAAAAAAAAAAAAAAAAAAAAAAAAAAAAAAAAAAAAAAAAAAAAAAAAAAAAAAAAAAAAAAAAAAAAAAAAAAAAAAAAAAAAAAAAAAAAAAAAAAAAAAAAAAAAAAAAAAAAAAAAAAAAAAAAAAAAAAAAAAAAAAAAAAAAAAAAAAAAAAAAAAAAAAAAAAAAAAAAAAAAAAAAAAAAAAAAAAAAAAAAAAAAAAAAAAAAAAAAAAAAAAAAAAAAAAAAAAAAAAAAAAAAAAAAAAAAAAAAAAAAAAAAAAAAAAAAAAAAAAAAAAAAAAAAAAAAAAAAAAAAAAAAAAAAAAAAAAAAAAAAAAAAAAAAAAAAAAAAAAAAAAAAAAAAAAAAAAAAAAAAAAAAAAAAAAAAAAAAAAAAAAAAAAAAAAAAAAAAAAAAAAAAAAAAAAAAAAAAAAAAAAAAAAAAAAAAAAAAAAAAAAAAAAAAAAAAAAAAAAAAAAAAAAAAAAAAAAAAAAAAAAAAAAAAAAAAAAAAAAAAAAAAAAAAAAAAAAAAAAAAAAAAAAAAAAAAAAAAAAAAAAAAAAAAAAAAAAAAAAAAAAAAAAAAAAAAAAAAAAAAAAAAAAAAAAAAAAAAAAAAAAAAAAAAAAAAAAAAAAAAAAAAAAAAAAAAAAAAAAAAAAAAAAAAAAAAAAAAAAAAAAAAAAAAAAAAAAAAAAAAAAAAAAAAAAAAAAAAAAAAAAAAAAAAAAAAAAAAAAAAAAAAAAAAAAAAAAAAAAAAAAAAAAAAAAAAAAAAAAAAAAAAAAAAAAAAAAAAAAAAAAAAAAAAAAAAAAAAAAAAAAAAAAAAAAAAAAAAAAAAAAAAAAAAAAAAAAAAAAAAAAAAAAAAAAAAAAAAAAAAAAAAAAAAAAAAAAAAAAAAAAAAAAAAAAAAAAAAAAAAAAAAAAAAAAAAAAAAAAAAAAAAAAAAAAAAAAAAAAAAAAAAAAAAAAAAAAAAAAAAAAAAAAAAAAAAAAAAAAAAAAAAAAAAAAAAAAAAAAAAAAAAAAAAAAAAAAAAAAAAAAAAAAAAAAAAAAAAAAAAAAAAAAAAAAAAAAAAAAAAAAAAAAAAAAAAAAAAAAAAAAAAAAAAAAAAAAAAAAAAAAAAAAAAAAAAAAAAAAAAAAAAAAAAAAAAAAAAAAAAAAAAAAAAAAAAAAAAAAAAAAAAAAAAAAAAAAAAAAAAAAAAAAAAAAAAAAAAAAAAAAAAAAAAAAAAAAAAAAAAAAAAAAAAAAAAAAAAAAAAAAAAAAAAAAAAAAAAAAAAAAAAAAAAAAAAAAAAAAAAAAAAAAAAAAAAAAAAAAAAAAAAAAAAAAAAAAAAAAAAAAAAAAAAAAAAAAAAAAAAAAAAAAAAAAAAAAAAAAAAAAAAAAAAAAAAAAAAAAAAAAAAAAAAAAAAAAAAAAAAAAAAAAAAAAAAAAAAAAAAAAAAAAAAAAAAAAAAAAAAAAAAAAAAAAAAAAAAAAAAAAAAAAAAAAAAAAAAAAAAAAAAAAAAAAAAAAAAAAAAAAAAAAAAAAAAAAAAAAAAAAAAAAAAAAAAAAAAAAAAAAAAAAAAAAAAAAAAAAAAAAAAAAAAAAAAAAAAAAAAAAAAAAAAAAAAAAAAAAAAAAAAAAAAAAAAAAAAAAAAAAAAAAAAAAAAAAAAAAAAAAAAAAAAAAAAAAAAAAAAAAAAAAAAAAAAAAAAAAAAAAAAAAAAAAAAAAAAAAAAAAAAAAAAAAAAAAAAAAAAAAAAAAAAAAAAAAAAAAAAAAAAAAAAAAAAAAAAAAAAAAAAAAAAAAAAAAAAAAAAAAAAAAAAAAAAAAAAAAAAAAAAAAAAAAAAAAAAAAAAAAAAAAAAAAAAAAAAAAAAAAAAAAAAAAAAAAAAAAAAAAAAAAAAAAAAAAAAAAAAAAAAAAAAAAAAAAAAAAAAAAAAAAAAAAAAAAAAAAAAAAAAAAAAAAAAAAAAAAAAAAAAAAAAAAAAAAAAAAAAAAAAAAAAAAAAAAAAAAAAAAAAAAAAAAAAAAAAAAAAAAAAAAAAAAAAAAAAAAAAAAAAAAAAAAAAAAAAAAAAAAAAAAAAAAAAAAAAAAAAAAAAAAAAAAAAAAAAAAAAAAAAAAAAAAAAAAAAAAAAAAAAAAAAAAAAAAAAAAAAAAAAAAAAAAAAAAAAAAAAAAAAAAAAAAAAAAAAAAAAAAAAAAAAAAAAAAAAAAAAAAAAAAAAAAAAAAAAAAAAAAAAAAAAAAAAAAAAAAAAAAAAAAAAAAAAAAAAAAAAAAAAAAAAAAAAAAAAAAAAAAAAAAAAAAAAAAAAAAAAAAAAAAAAAAAAAAAAAAAAAAAAAAAAAAAAAAAAAAAAAAAAAAAAAAAAAAAAAAAAAAAAAAAAAAAAAAAAAAAAAAAAAAAAAAAAAAAAAAAAAAAAAAAAAAAAAAAAAAAAAAAAAAAAAAAAAAAAAAAAAAAAAAAAAAAAAAAAAAAAAAAAAAAAAAAAAAAAAAAAAAAAAAAAAAAAAAAAAAAAAAAAAAAAAAAAAAAAAAAAAAAAAAAAAAAAAAAAAAAAAAAAAAAAAAAAAAAAAAAAAAAAAAAAAAAAAAAAAAAAAAAAAAAAAAAAAAAAAAAAAAAAAAAAAAAAAAAAAAAAAAAAAAAAAAAAAAAAAAAAAAAAAAAAAAAAAAAAAAAAAAAAAAAAAAAAAAAAAAAAAAAAAAAAAAAAAAAAAAAAAAAAAAAAAAAAAAAAAAAAAAAAAAAAAAAAAAAAAAAAAAAAAAAAAAAAAAAAAAAAAAAAAAAAAAAAAAAAAAAAAAAAAAAAAAAAAAAAAAAAAAAAAAAAAAAAAAAAAAAAAAAAAAAAAAAAAAAAAAAAAAAAAAAAAAAAAAAAAAAAAAAAAAAAAAAAAAAAAAAAAAAAAAAAAAAAAAAAAAAAAAAAAAAAAAAAAAAAAAAAAAAAAAAAAAAAAAAAAAAAAAAAAAAAAAAAAAAAAAAAAAAAAAAAAAAAAAAAAAAAAAAAAAAAAAAAAAAAAAAAAAAAAAAAAAAAAAAAAAAAAAAAAAAAAAAAAAAAAAAAAAAAAAAAAAAAAAAAAAAAAAAAAAAAAAAAAAAAAAAAAAAAAAAAAAAAAAAAAAAAAAAAAAAAAAAAAAAAAAAAAAAAAAAAAAAAAAAAAAAAAAAAAAAAAAAAAAAAAAAAAAAAAAAAAAAAAAAAAAAAAAAAAAAAAAAAAAAAAAAAAAAAAAAAAAAAAAAAAAAAAAAAAAAAAAAAAAAAAAAAAAAAAAAAAAAAAAAAAAAAAAAAAAAAAAAAAAAAAAAAAAAAAAAAAAAAAAAAAAAAAAAAAAAAAAAAAAAAAAAAAAAAAAAAAAAAAAAAAAAAAAAAAAAAAAAAAAAAAAAAAAAAAAAAAAAAAAAAAAAAAAAAAAAAAAAAAAAAAAAAAAAAAAAAAAAAAAAAAAAAAAAAAAAAAAAAAAAAAAAAAAAAAAAAAAAAAAAAAAAAAAAAAAAAAAAAAAAAAAAAAAAAAAAAAAAAAAAAAAAAAAAAAAAAAAAAAAAAAAAAAAAAAAAAAAAAAAAAAAAAAAAAAAAAAAAAAAAAAAAAAAAAAAAAAAAAAAAAAAAAAAAAAAAAAAAAAAAAAAAAAAAAAAAAAAAAAAAAAAAAAAAAAAAAAAAAAAAAAAAAAAAAAAAAAAAAAAAAAAAAAAAAAAAAAAAAAAAAAAAAAAAAAAAAAAAAAAAAAAAAAAAAAAAAAAAAAAAAAAAAAAAAAAAAAAAAAAAAAAAAAAAAAAAAAAAAAAAAAAAAAAAAAAAAAAAAAAAAAAAAAAAAAAAAAAAAAAAAAAAAAAAAAAAAAAAAAAAAAAAAAAAAAAAAAAAAAAAAAAAAAAAAAAAAAAAAAAAAAAAAAAAAAAAAAAAAAAAAAAAAAAAAAAAAAAAAAAAAAAAAAAAAAAAAAAAAAAAAAAAAAAAAAAAAAAAAAAAAAAAAAAAAAAAAAAAAAAAAAAAAAAAAAAAAAAAAAAAAAAAAAAAAAAAAAAAAAAAAAAAAAAAAAAAAAAAAAAAAAAAAAAAAAAAAAAAAAAAAAAAAAAAAAAAAAAAAAAAAAAAAAAAAAAAAAAAAAAAAAAAAAAAAAAAAAAAAAAAAAAAAAAAAAAAAAAAAAAAAAAAAAAAAAAAAAAAAAAAAAAAAAAAAAAAAAAAAAAAAAAAAAAAAAAAAAAAAAAAAAAAAAAAAAAAAAAAAAAAAAAAAAAAAAAAAAAAAAAAAAAAAAAAAAAAAAAAAAAAAAAAAAAAAAAAAAAAAAAAAAAAAAAAAAAAAAAAAAAAAAAAAAAAAAAAAAAAAAAAAAAAAAAAAAAAAAAAAAAAAAAAAAAAAAAAAAAAAAAAAAAAAAAAAAAAAAAAAAAAAAAAAAAAAAAAAAAAAAAAAAAAAAAAAAAAAAAAAAAAAAAAAAAAAAAAAAAAAAAAAAAAAAAAAAAAAAAAAAAAAAAAAAAAAAAAAAAAAAAAAAAAAAAAAAAAAAAAAAAAAAAAAAAAAAAAAAAAAAAAAAAAAAAAAAAAAAAAAAAAAAAAAAAAAAAAAAAAAAAAAAAAAAAAAAAAAAAAAAAAAAAAAAAAAAAAAAAAAAAAAAAAAAAAAAAAAAAAAAAAAAAAAAAAAAAAAAAAAAAAAAAAAAAAAAAAAAAAAAAAAAAAAAAAAAAAAAAAAAAAAAAAAAAAAAAAAAAAAAAAAAAAAAAAAAAAAAAAAAAAAAAAAAAAAAAAAAAAAAAAAAAAAAAAAAAAAAAAAAAAAAAAAAAAAAAAAAAAAAAAAAAAAAAAAAAAAAAAAAAAAAAAAAAAAAAAAAAAAAAAAAAAAAAAAAAAAAAAAAAAAAAAAAAAAAAAAAAAAAAAAAAAAAAAAAAAAAAAAAAAAAAAAAAAAAAAAAAAAAAAAAAAAAAAAAAAAAAAAAAAAAAAAAAAAAAAAAAAAAAAAAAAAAAAAAAAAAAAAAAAAAAAAAAAAAAAAAAAAAAAAAAAAAAAAAAAAAAAAAAAAAAAAAAAAAAAAAAAAAAAAAAAAAAAAAAAAAAAAAAAAAAAAAAAAAAAAAAAAAAAAAAAAAAAAAAAAAAAAAAAAAAAAAAAAAAAAAAAAAAAAAAAAAAAAAAAAAAAAAAAAAAAAAAAAAAAAAAAAAAAAAAAAAAAAAAAAAAAAAAAAAAAAAAAAAAAAAAAAAAAAAAAAAAAAAAAAAAAAAAAAAAAAAAAAAAAAAAAAAAAAAAAAAAAAAAAAAAAAAAAAAAAAAAAAAAAAAAAAAAAAAAAAAAAAAAAAAAAAAAAAAAAAAAAAAAAAAAAAAAAAAAAAAAAAAAAAAAAAAAAAAAAAAAAAAAAAAAAAAAAAAAAAAAAAAAAAAAAAAAAAAAAAAAAAAAAAAAAAAAAAAAAAAAAAAAAAAAAAAAAAAAAAAAAAAAAAAAAAAAAAAAAAAAAAAAAAAAAAAAAAAAAAAAAAAAAAAAAAAAAAAAAAAAAAAAAAAAAAAAAAAAAAAAAAAAAAAAAAAAAAAAAAAAAAAAAAAAAAAAAAAAAAAAAAAAAAAAAAAAAAAAAAAAAAAAAAAAAAAAAAAAAAAAAAAAAAAAAAAAAAAAAAAAAAAAAAAAAAAAAAAAAAAAAAAAAAAAAAAAAAAAAAAAAAAAAAAAAAAAAAAAAAAAAAAAAAAAAAAAAAAAAAAAAAAAAAAAAAAAAAAAAAAAAAAAAAAAAAAAAAAAAAAAAAAAAAAAAAAAAAAAAAAAAAAAAAAAAAAAAAAAAAAAAAAAAAAAAAAAAAAAAAAAAAAAAAAAAAAAAAAAAAAAAAAAAAAAAAAAAAAAAAAAAAAAAAAAAAAAAAAAAAAAAAAAAAAAAAAAAAAAAAAAAAAAAAAAAAAAAAAAAAAAAAAAAAAAAAAAAAAAAAAAAAAAAAAAAAAAAAAAAAAAAAAAAAAAAAAAAAAAAAAAAAAAAAAAAAAAAAAAAAAAAAAAAAAAAAAAAAAAAAAAAAAAAAAAAAAAAAAAAAAAAAAAAAAAAAAAAAAAAAAAAAAAAAAAAAAAAAAAAAAAAAAAAAAAAAAAAAAAAAAAAAAAAAAAAAAAAAAAAAAAAAAAAAAAAAAAAAAAAAAAAAAAAAAAAAAAAAAAAAAAAAAAAAAAAAAAAAAAAAAAAAAAAAAAAAAAAAAAAAAAAAAAAAAAAAAAAAAAAAAAAAAAAAAAAAAAAAAAAAAAAAAAAAAAAAAAAAAAAAAAAAAAAAAAAAAAAAAAAAAAAAAAAAAAAAAAAAAAAAAAAAAAAAAAAAAAAAAAAAAAAAAAAAAAAAAAAAAAAAAAAAAAAAAAAAAAAAAAAAAAAAAAAAAAAAAAAAAAAAAAAAAAAAAAAAAAAAAAAAAAAAAAAAAAAAAAAAAAAAAAAAAAAAAAAAAAAAAAAAAAAAAAAAAAAAAAAAAAAAAAAAAAAAAAAAAAAAAAAAAAAAAAAAAAAAAAAAAAAAAAAAAAAAAAAAAAAAAAAAAAAAAAAAAAAAAAAAAAAAAAAAAAAAAAAAAAAAAAAAAAAAAAAAAAAAAAAAAAAAAAAAAAAAAAAAAAAAAAAAAAAAAAAAAAAAAAAAAAAAAAAAAAAAAAAAAAAAAAAAAAAAAAAAAAAAAAAAAAAAAAAAAAAAAAAAAAAAAAAAAAAAAAAAAAAAAAAAAAAAAAAAAAAAAAAAAAAAAAAAAAAAAAAAAAAAAAAAAAAAAAAAAAAAAAAAAAAAAAAAAAAAAAAAAAAAAAAAAAAAAAAAAAAAAAAAAAAAAAAAAAAAAAAAAAAAAAAAAAAAAAAAAAAAAAAAAAAAAAAAAAAAAAAAAAAAAAAAAAAAAAAAAAAAAAAAAAAAAAAAAAAAAAAAAAAAAAAAAAAAAAAAAAAAAAAAAAAAAAAAAAAAAAAAAAAAAAAAAAAAAAAAAAAAAAAAAAAAAAAAAAAAAAAAAAAAAAAAAAAAAAAAAAAAAAAAAAAAAAAAAAAAAAAAAAAAAAAAAAAAAAAAAAAAAAAAAAAAAAAAAAAAAAAAAAAAAAAAAAAAAAAAAAAAAAAAAAAAAAAAAAAAAAAAAAAAAAAAAAAAAAAAAAAAAAAAAAAAAAAAAAAAAAAAAAAAAAAAAAAAAAAAAAAAAAAAAAAAAAAAAAAAAAAAAAAAAAAAAAAAAAAAAAAAAAAAAAAAAAAAAAAAAAAAAAAAAAAAAAAAAAAAAAAAAAAAAAAAAAAAAAAAAAAAAAAAAAAAAAAAAAAAAAAAAAAAAAAAAAAAAAAAAAAAAAAAAAAAAAAAAAAAAAAAAAAAAAAAAAAAAAAAAAAAAAAAAAAAAAAAAAAAAAAAAAAAAAAAAAAAAAAAAAAAAAAAAAAAAAAAAAAAAAAAAAAAAAAAAAAAAAAAAAAAAAAAAAAAAAAAAAAAAAAAAAAAAAAAAAAAAAAAAAAAAAAAAAAAAAAAAAAAAAAAAAAAAAAAAAAAAAAAAAAAAAAAAAAAAAAAAAAAAAAAAAAAAAAAAAAAAAAAAAAAAAAAAAAAAAAAAAAAAAAAAAAAAAAAAAAAAAAAAAAAAAAAAAAAAAAAAAAAAAAAAAAAAAAAAAAAAAAAAAAAAAAAAAAAAAAAAAAAAAAAAAAAAAAAAAAAAAAAAAAAAAAAAAAAAAAAAAAAAAAAAAAAAAAAAAAAAAAAAAAAAAAAAAAAAAAAAAAAAAAAAAAAAAAAAAAAAAAAAAAAAAAAAAAAAAAAAAAAAAAAAAAAAAAAAAAAAAAAAAAAAAAAAAAAAAAAAAAAAAAAAAAAAAAAAAAAAAAAAAAAAAAAAAAAAAAAAAAAAAAAAAAAAAAAAAAAAAAAAAAAAAAAAAAAAAAAAAAAAAAAAAAAAAAAAAAAAAAAAAAAAAAAAAAAAAAAAAAAAAAAAAAAAAAAAAAAAAAAAAAAAAAAAAAAAAAAAAAAAAAAAAAAAAAAAAAAAAAAAAAAAAAAAAAAAAAAAAAAAAAAAAAAAAAAAAAAAAAAAAAAAAAAAAAAAAAAAAAAAAAAAAAAAAAAAAAAAAAAAAAAAAAAAAAAAAAAAAAAAAAAAAAAAAAAAAAAAAAAAAAAAAAAAAAAAAAAAAAAAAAAAAAAAAAAAAAAAAAAAAAAAAAAAAAAAAAAAAAAAAAAAAAAAAAAAAAAAAAAAAAAAAAAAAAAAAAAAAAAAAAAAAAAAAAAAAAAAAAAAAAAAAAAAAAAAAAAAAAAAAAAAAAAAAAAAAAAAAAAAAAAAAAAAAAAAAAAAAAAAAAAAAAAAAAAAAAAAAAAAAAAAAAAAAAAAAAAAAAAAAAAAAAAAAAAAAAAAAAAAAAAAAAAAAAAAAAAAAAAAAAAAAAAAAAAAAAAAAAAAAAAAAAAAAAAAAAAAAAAAAAAAAAAAAAAAAAAAAAAAAAAAAAAAAAAAAAAAAAAAAAAAAAAAAAAAAAAAAAAAAAAAAAAAAAAAAAAAAAAAAAAAAAAAAAAAAAAAAAAAAAAAAAAAAAAAAAAAAAAAAAAAAAAAAAAAAAAAAAAAAAAAAAAAAAAAAAAAAAAAAAAAAAAAAAAAAAAAAAAAAAAAAAAAAAAAAAAAAAAAAAAAAAAAAAAAAAAAAAAAAAAAAAAAAAAAAAAAAAAAAAAAAAAAAAAAAAAAAAAAAAAAAAAAAAAAAAAAAAAAAAAAAAAAAAAAAAAAAAAAAAAAAAAAAAAAAAAAAAAAAAAAAAAAAAAAAAAAAAAAAAAAAAAAAAAAAAAAAAAAAAAAAAAAAAAAAAAAAAAAAAAAAAAAAAAAAAAAAAAAAAAAAAAAAAAAAAAAAAAAAAAAAAAAAAAAAAAAAAAAAAAAAAAAAAAAAAAAAAAAAAAAAAAAAAAAAAAAAAAAAAAAAAAAAAAAAAAAAAAAAAAAAAAAAAAAAAAAAAAAAAAAAAAAAAAAAAAAAAAAAAAAAAAAAAAAAAAAAAAAAAAAAAAAAAAAAAAAAAAAAAAAAAAAAAAAAAAAAAAAAAAAAAAAAAAAAAAAAAAAAAAAAAAAAAAAAAAAAAAAAAAAAAAAAAAAAAAAAAAAAAAAAAAAAAAAAAAAAAAAAAAAAAAAAAAAAAAAAAAAAAAAAAAAAAAAAAAAAAAAAAAAAAAAAAAAAAAAAAAAAAAAAAAAAAAAAAAAAAAAAAAAAAAAAAAAAAAAAAAAAAAAAAAAAAAAAAAAAAAAAAAAAAAAAAAAAAAAAAAAAAAAAAAAAAAAAAAAAAAAAAAAAAAAAAAAAAAAAAAAAAAAAAAAAAAAAAAAAAAAAAAAAAAAAAAAAAAAAAAAAAAAAAAAAAAAAAAAAAAAAAAAAAAAAAAAAAAAAAAAAAAAAAAAAAAAAAAAAAAAAAAAAAAAAAAAAAAAAAAAAAAAAAAAAAAAAAAAAAAAAAAAAAAAAAAAAAAAAAAAAAAAAAAAAAAAAAAAAAAAAAAAAAAAAAAAAAAAAAAAAAAAAAAAAAAAAAAAAAAAAAAAAAAAAAAAAAAAAAAAAAAAAAAAAAAAAAAAAAAAAAAAAAAAAAAAAAAAAAAAAAAAAAAAAAAAAAAAAAAAAAAAAAAAAAAAAAAAAAAAAAAAAAAAAAAAAAAAAAAAAAAAAAAAAAAAAAAAAAAAAAAAAAAAAAAAAAAAAAAAAAAAAAAAAAAAAAAAAAAAAAAAAAAAAAAAAAAAAAAAAAAAAAAAAAAAAAAAAAAAAAAAAAAAAAAAAAAAAAAAAAAAAAAAAAAAAAAAAAAAAAAAAAAAAAAAAAAAAAAAAAAAAATTAAA
>JAJQQW010001957.1:32500-37536 GCA_025583905.1 Ia io | reverse complement strand
GAAAATCACAGGCTCCCACAGGGGTGTCCCCTTAAATTGTTATTTGTAAGGTTTTTTATTCCCTCCTTAAAAACTTTTTTCTATAGTGGTCAGACAAGGGGAATCCTTGGTAACTTCTTGTTTTTATCCCTACAGATTTAATAAATTGCAAACTGCTCAGGTAAATTAGGAATTTGATTATTAATTTTTTTAATTTGGTGTTATGGAGGCTTAACTCTTCTCAAAAACTTCATGAAAATTACCTTGGAGAACTTTTTTTTGTAATGCATTAAGGCATTCTGGAAAAACACCCAACACCCCACCCCCCCACACACCACCCAACCCACACCCCACCAACAATAAAAACAAAATTTATACGCATAAAAACTGATTGGCACAAATTTTCCTGGTTCCAAGGAGGAAAGGGGGATAAATGCTAGATGTATTGTACATAGTTTGATTTTTTAGTTTTATCCCTTTTTTATTTCAGATTTGGGTCTAAAAAACTGTTTTAACAAAAAAGACAACATGTTTCAATAAAAAACCCCACATGTTATGGACACAATTCGAAAAATAAATTAGGTATCCAATATAATCTTTGTGGGGACATTACCCTTTTTTGTCAACCAGGTCACAGTTTTTTCCCAATAAAATAACTATATCATAACACAAAAAACATTGTCTTAACACCAAATAGGTCATCAATAAACTTACCAACTATCTTTTTTTAATTTTTTGGTTAACAATGTTTATGCACCCTGTTTTTACTTTTTGCAAAATTTACTATAGGTTGCTTTTGACCATATTTAAAGGATATTCTTGGTAAACATTGCTACTTGTACCCAAACCCAACACCTTCCACCAATTACAGGCTAAATCCACATGAAAAGTAACTTCTGGGCTAGTTTCTTCCTTTTACATTACTTGTTGAAACCATGAAAACGCATATTATGTGGCTTATTCGTAATTATAATTATAGTTCTTTACATAGGTTGGCAGTTACTTTATGGATTTAATCATTTGGATACCATTCATGCTCAACATATTTTCTTCAAACTTGGTTTTACTAATTTATTTTTTATAATTCAAAATTAATAAATATCATTTAATTTTCCTACACTTCTTTTCTGCCTGCTACCCTCAATCTTCCTTATCTTTACCTATGTTTATTGCAACGCAACATTCACAGAAAAAACACGAACAATGGTAAATAAGTGAAGTACGGATCAACATGGCTTATTGAAACCTTGGGCAATTTTCTGGTATAGGACTAAATTTCATTTAAAAATACAACATTTGTTTTTAAATTTAAAGTGCTGTTATGGAGGAATCAGTTTTTATGTTGGATTAATTATTTGGGTCACGAAAAGTAGAAACCGCCCTTTGGTTTTTAACTCAGTCTTGCAGTCGGGGGGTTTTACGGCACTAGTTTTTCTTGTCAAATATCTAGGAAATATTGTCTACTCTTTCCGTACCCATTTTCAAAGAATATCCGGCTTTTACTAATATTCCCTGGATTGGGGCCTTTTTCAGTGGGGGGGGGGGGCTCTGGGTCATAGCAAAAGGTTCTTTGAAGTGGGTCCCGGCTAACGAGGCTTCAATCTCCGGTTCTTTCAGGGATCGCCCATCAGTTGTCCTTGGACCATTGATGTGAAGCAACCTTGCGTCCTTACTGAAAGGCAGTGAAGCCATTTGGGACGGCTAAACGTTTGTCTCATTTACATGCTGCTCGTCTTTCTGGTTTCAGATGGTAAATAATTTTTTTGGCGAAACTAGGATTGGGGAGTAAGTCTCAACCATGTGGAAACCACTGCCTATTGATGTACCTACTTTGTTCCATAACATTGTTAAATTTTTTCTTGTTAATGCATTATTTTAGTAATTTAAAACTCTTTTTTCAAGTTTCTATTTGTTGTGCCTTCTAATTGTTTCACTGGGAGAAATGGCTTAATCATCCTAATTCTTCTATTGCTAGGTCATTGGGGACCCATCACCACACTATAGGAAAAACATCAACAATTTAGTCATTATCCTTTTTTGGTCTTCTATCTTTTATTTTGGTTCATATTACGGGTCTGCTTTACAACCTTGCTCTCCTCACTGTTTCTAACTCCTTCTCCAAATTCTTTCTACGTTGGTTTATTATAACATCTTTCAATTACTTTATCATTTTACTTTACTTCCTGTCTTGTAAAATTTCTTGTTTCTTACTTTATTGATTTGTTTTTTTTAGTAGGTCAAGCTAATAATTTAATTCCTCCACCCTTTTATGGTAAAAATAAGTTATGTTTTCTATTCCTTAGGGATTAAATAAAGATAAAGGCTTTATGCTAATTATAATTATATGGTACCTGTTCCTCCCCTTGTTTTGATTTATAGGGGTTTTCTATGTTTGGATTCATTCCATATTGCTTACGTCCATTTATTTAAAATTTTAAAAACTGTTCTGAAAAAATAATCATCTATTGAGGTTTTATTGATTCTTCACTTTTATACAATCAATTTATTTGCAGTATCCTGGGGAAAGCACGTAGAAAATTTAGGTTTTTTTACTTTTTATTAATTACTACGAGTTTTCTGCCATTTTCATTTTCTTGGAGAAAATTTCTAGGATTCTGACCTTTCTTGGAAAATTAAGCAAATAGGTAGCTCCTACGAATTAACATATCTTTAATTTTACGTTTAATTCTTTGGACGCATTGACTTGCGGGGTATTTTTAAGTGAGTGGAAACCCCATGTGGTTCTCACTTATCACCGCACATTCTTTTCCATTTGTGGGGGTTTAAAGGGGCATTCCCCCATTAAATTAAGTGCTTTTTTTTTCTCTTCCTTCCCTTTCTTTACATTTATTACATTTCTGGGCCCACCCCTGTATTTCCCCTCTCATTTCTCTTCTTCCCGTCCCTTCCTTACGGCCTGCCATTCCTCCCTAGAGGATCCCCCCCAATTTCCGCCGCAGCGATTGATCCCCCCATGTGTACTGGTCGTAATACTTATAGGAATGATAAATTCAAAGAGGAACCAGCAGTTCCCAGAGAAATTAAAATGTCCACCCCACCCCTTCATGTATTGTTGGTGATGGGGGGTTAGGCGTTTGCGTTGCTTTTTATGTTTGGTTGGTAACGTCAGGCGGCATTTGGCTATTAGATGACGTGCTGGCAATTCGTTTGAGTACGTACCTTGACTTATTATTTTTTATTTTTATTTTTTCAGGACCTCTATCAGGGGATAACTTATATTTCCGTTCTTCATTGTTTTTTTTTCTTTTACTTTTTTTATGTTTCTTTTTTCAACTGTTGGGGGGGCTCATATACCTTTCCTTCGGGGGGAATTTATCCCTGATATATTATTTTTGTTTTTTTAAGGCCTGGCATTTTTTTTAACATATGGCCCTTTGGTACTAGGATCGAATCCCTTCACTCAAACATACATCAACTGTCCACACGGCAATGCTCAAACTATGTACCCTCAACAAACAAAACTCATTCCTCTAGCTTAAATATAATATAAATTTTTCCTATATATCTCCCCTCTATATTTACTAAATATCTTTTGGAAGACCTTATCTACCATTATAATAAATTATACTCTCCCCTCCCAAAATATAAATTAAACCTTTGAAATTCTAGCTCCCTATTCGCCATCTAAATTAAATAAAGCGCACGAAGCTCCTATTCATATTCTATGTACTTTAAATGACATCGCCTGCTTCTCAAATATATTATTCTCTCACATGCAACTTCTATTTAACACTTTACATCTTCAGGGGGTTCAAAAACAAAAAATTAATTTATTTGCAGGATAAAACAAAAAAAGGTCCACTCCCCCAACACCCCACCCCCACACCCTACAATATCCAACAACAAAATAAACACCACAACACAATTTACTAAAACACCTCTCAAACAAAAAAACACACATCAAACCAAAACAAACCCCCCCACAACCTAAACAAAAAAAAATAATCACAACTAAAAACAAGACACAGGCATGTACCTCAAAACCCACAAAAAACAGGGTTTGACCCACACCAACACCCCCCCCCCCCAAAAAAAAACACAAAAAACCCAAATTCCCCAAACCCGGGGGGCAAGTTTTTTGGGGGAGGGGGGGGGGTCACTATTTCCATTTTTATTTTCCCCTACAAAAAGTCGAAATAAACCCCCCACACTATCCCCCCTATCAAACTCAAAAAAAGCCAAACCTACAAAACCACCCCCCCCAGTGGGCCCAAACAAAAGAAAAAAACCAGTTTCACGACCCAGACCAACAGCAACGGGCTGGTAGGGTACCAGTTTATCTTTTTATCAAAACGTTTCAGTGGGGTTGGGGGGGCATGGGGAGGGTAAATGGTATATAACCTTCCAAATATAAGGCCCCCCCCCCCCCAAGGTGAATGGGCCAGCTTGGAATTAATACCCTATTTAATAACATCCCTGGGATTTTAACCCCATACAAATTATGGGAATCCGGGAAAATTTTATATTTAATGCAAGGCAGGGGGGGCTGAGGTTAAAAAATAAACCCCCCCCCCAACCTAAACATAACCAAAAAAAATTGGGGTAAAACAAGGGGGTCGCAGGGCCCCCAATAAACCTTTTTAAACCCTCACTAATTTTGGGGGGGGGTGTAAATAAACCAATTTTTAGGTTCAAACCAAACGGGGGTGGCATTACCTTGGTGGCTAAAACCAACCAAAAAACAAATTTAACAAAAAAAAAAAAAAAAAAACTCCACCCCCCCCCAACAACCTGGGAAATGGGAACCCCCAATAAGGGGTGGAAGCTTCGACAACAATGGGGGGGGCGACAGGGAGCTCGGGAATGTGAAACCGAAGGGCACAAAATACCCTGGGGCAAACCGGGGGACCGGTTTGCTGTATAGGGGAAAAAAAAAACGGGTAAAAATGGGTAAAAAACAAATTTAAACAATTTTGCATCAAACCAACGATAAAAATTATTTTCTTCCCCCCAACCTTTTTTGTGGGTGTTTAATCTGAAAAAAAAAAAATGGGGAACAAAGGGGGAACAAAAAAAATTGAAATATTCAAAACAAC
>JAJQQW010001957.1:0-20000 GCA_025583905.1 Ia io | reverse complement strand
GGGGGCCCTGGGGGGACCCAAATGGAAGCCAAAACACTATAATTATTAAAAATCAATTGTTGGGAGGGGGGAATTATTTCTGGGAAACCAGAATTTTGCATTTTTCTTTTCCTGGGGGCGGGGTGGGGGAGTGGGGGGGGGGGGACCTTTTCTTAGGGGGGGGGGGGTTGGGGAGGGGGGTGGGGTGGGGGGGGGGTGGGAATTTCATTGGGGGGGGGGGGGTGGGGGGGGGGGGGGTGGGGGGTGGGGGGGGTGGGGTTCCAGGCGGGGGGGGGGGGGGGGGGGGGTGGGGGGGGGGGGGGGAGGGGGGTGGGGGGGGGGAGAGATTCAGGAAAGGGGATTGGGAGGCATTATGGCCTATGTGTCCCCAGGGTGGTTTTGTTTTGGTGTCAGGTGAGGGGGGGGGTCCCAAGGGGTTGGTATCGGGGGGGGCGGATGGGCGGGGCAAAAAAACATCGGGTAACAAGGAATTTAATTGGGGGGTGGAAACAAATCAAGGGAATGAATAAAAACCAATAGGTGGAAGACAATGCTTGAGGGATAAAGGTGGGTGGTGACAGTTTAAAACAGTTGAGGGGTAAGTGGGATGGGTGGTGGCCTGGAAAAATTTTTAAAATATAACAAATTTCTATAATTTGGGAGGGAAAAGGGTCAACTTACCCCGGAAAATCTGCATTATTTTGTAGGGGGGTTTCTTATTTTGCAAATTTGATTAGCCTAAAATTTCAAAATTTGCCTCCAGAAGTTTTTTCCCTTTCCTCTTCTGGTATTTCTCCGACAGGGAAGCGAACTAGATTGTCCCCCTGAAGGATTGGAGCATTTGAGTTTGGGCTGGTCCCCCATTTGGACTCGGTTTTGGCATTTGGCTAGCAAGGTGGGCTTGCGTAAAGTTAATTGCCGACCTTTACGTATATAGGGAAAATGGGAGCACCTGTGAGGCGCTTGCTTAAGGGGAGCGTGTATGAAACGGGCGCAAATCGGAAAGCAAACACGTTTTTCGATAATAGTAAATATATCCATTAGCCGGTGGGTTTGTGGCATTCTTGTAATGGCCACCCTTATCCCAAAGAGATTATTGCCAAACACCAGTTAAGTATATGTAAATTTTTATATTGGCGTCCCAGACAGAAACCTTAGGATGTGGCTGGGGAGTCCTGCCTTAAAATCCCTTTATAGATGTTGGGCCCAACCTATGCGGCCCCCCCGTGGCCCCAAGTACCCATTGATTATGCCTATGCTTCCTAAGGTCTTTAGCTCAGGACATCCAGGCATGTAAGTATCGAGTGTCCTGTGGGAATAAACATGTGGTCCCCCTCGCAGTCCCGCCCCCAACTCTCCCTCCCACATCTATCCTTTAAACCAATTTTTTGTTTACCTTAATCGCCCAAAAAAAAAAAAAAATAAAAATCCATTGGATTTCTTTTTAGAGAGGAAGTGGAAGAGAAAAGCGAGATGTAAAGGGGAAAAATGGCAAAAAAAAAAAAAATACACCAATCCAATTGACTTTGGCCTCCCTGATTGAAAAGCCCCCTGGCACCAGTATAGGCCTTGAAACCCCATGAAAGAAGAATAAGAGAAAAAGGTTTTTAATTAGGGAGAGGTATTTTGAAAGAGATTGTTATTAGAAAAAACCCGGTCCTCTTTCAATTTCCCCCCCGTAAGGCCAGTAACGTTTTGCACCTCCAATCCTATTGAAGCCAAACCCGAACTAAGGGCATCATTCCCTTATTTTAAATGTTACATCTTACTGACACCTGGAACCTATCGCTTGTGCCTTTTTATTTTTGTAAAAAATACCGATCTGGGCACCCCCTCTCCTCCAAAACATAGATCCCCTCAGATCCCCTTTCCCCCTTCTCCTACCCCCCAATCCTCCCAATTTTCTAAAGCCTGGAACCTAAGCCCGATAATGATTATAGTGGGATTTTCACAATATTTGATCCACCTTGCAATTGAAAATAATTTGTTAGGAGGAAGCAGGTTACAAGGCCCCACCAAATAAAACTATTCAAAGGCAAGGCAAAACTCATCAGCTCCTAGAAACAATTGCCATGGTAAAACATATACTGAAAACCAGTGGAAAAAGGAGGAAAAAAAAAATGTGGGGGTGCCTGTTTATTAAGGAGATTTGCCTCAACGAGTTATAAAGGTCTGCCTTTCCCCCAATCCCCCCCACCCCTCTGCCCATCACATTTCCCTCCTTTGACATCGCCCAAGCCAGAGCCCTAACAAGATGGGTTTTTGCTGAAAAATCAAGGCTTGGGGTCCCCTCCAAGCGGGAAAAAATATAATTTCTGCAAAGGTGCAAAAGGGTAAGTGTTTTCCCCCCTGCTGATAAATAAAAAAATCTTCTATTGCCATTATTTAATTTGGGAGGGGGAAAACCTTCCCCCCAGCGTCTGTTCGAAAACTTAACCCCACCGTTATTTTCAGGATAATACAAAAGGCCCCGGATAATAATTATTGATGGCCTTTTCATTTTACCCTCTAAACTTGGGATTGCCAGAGTGAAGGCACAGGATGTGGATAACCACCGTCTTGGCCTTCATTGTGAATTTTGGGGGGGACTCCCCGGTTTTCATATTTTTTGGGGCCAGTTCCGTACATTATTTAGGTAACAAGGCTTTATGGCTTGGACCTTCAACCTTTGGGCTATGTGATAAGGGGGGAGGGACATTTTTTTAGAATAATCTCCCTTGGGACTTCATGGAATATGTAGTAAATAAGTTTTGTACAAAAAAAATATAATTTTTGGTAAAAAACCCAGGAGCTTCTAGTAAACAAAAAAATCCACCTAGAGATCAAAAAAACAACCCCTTCTAGAAAACAGTAGTCCCCCAGTGGTCACATTTTCCCTTAGGGGCCTATGTTTCAGGATTTTAAAAACAAACTTAAAACTAAAACATTTGCCCCTCCAATCATTGGCCCTTAACCCACTTGCGGGACCTTTGAATAGTCCCTCCTAAGCAACAAACTATTAAAAGGGTCCAAACATTCTTCTCCTGTAAAGCAACTTATTCTGTTAATTTGGTTGGGCTAACACAGTCCTCTTGAAAAAGCCCAGGCCAGATATTGGGAAACTGGCATTGGGGACAAAATGGGTAGGATCCTTTCAAGACAGGGGGGGGGGGGGGGGGGGGGGGACCTGGGGGGGGGGACGGCCTCTAAATTATTTTATTAAGGATTAGGGGTAAAATATCCATTTACATTCTTGCAAACCCCCTAAATATGCCGTTCTTCTTGGGAACCTAACCCTATTTTCATTTTTCCACTTCCATGTTTGGTTACTTGTTGTATCCCAAACTTAATGGAAAATGAAGGGTGGATTTGAAAAAAAGGGAAAATGGGTTATGTGGCTGAAAATTTGTCCATCAGGAGCACACCAAACCCCATTTTCTCTTCCAACTTTTTTTATCCAAGCAACCCCCTGGCCTGAAAGGGTGTTTCATCTGGTAATAATAATAGCTTTGATGGCCCATATTCAAAGCCCCAGTGGTCCATTTCATTTACCAATTTTCTCTAAAATTTTTTACCTGAAGGCCTTCCCAAAACCCTGCTTTTTACCGGTGATAAAAATAAAAGTTTCCCCTATGGTGGTGCCTGGTCACCAAAAACAAAGTCCAAGGGAAACCCTGGCCACATTTTGAACCCTCAGGGGAGGAAAGAAAAATCGGGCCCTGTGGAAATGCTGAAGGATCCCCCTCGAAAGGTTTCCAGTTTTTTCAGGAGGGAAAACAGGGAAGGAAAATGGTTATGTAATTGCAGGGATTGCAGGGGACCAGCGACGGGCGGGCCCCTGGTTTGTGGGCTATGCATATTCTCTATACCTGGACCAGGGGCCCAGTCATGGCGAAAAGGGGAAAGGGGGGGGGGGTGGTAACTATTGATGACGATACACATATCACTTCTCCCGTCAAAAATTAAACATTTCTCTGGCCTTTCATTCTGGTGGCTTTTGGAGAAGGGGAAATAAATACTTGCCTTCTAAATTCTCTTGACTTTGAAAATTGTCCCAAAAAACAAAAAAAACCCGAAATGTATATTGTTATAAACACGTAAAATAAAATCTTAAATACGGGGCATGATAATAATGTCTTTTTGCTTTGTTGGTCCAGTCTTTTGGAAAGAAAATTCGAACCACTCTGGGTGGTGCAATGTATTTTATACCCATTAAGGTTTTTTGATTATTGTGACAAAACTGGCATATTGAATTTGGTTCTGTTAAAAAGGATTCTTTTAATTAGGGGAGGGGGGAGTCCGTCTCAGCACTAAGCCAACCGGAAAAAGAAAGAAAAATAACCTTTTTGGTTTTTGTTTACAGTTGAAAAATTGGTGTTAGAGTCCTCTTGAATTTGATTTTTGCAAGGGTAGTCAAAAAGGAAATTGACATTAGCAACTAAACTATGGTAGGGGTAGGGATCGAGAGGATGGGGAACTTCGGAGGTTGTATTCTTGAGATTTGTATTAAGCAAAGAGGGGGAAAAAAAGGCCCAACTTTTTTTCCCCCCCTTGTCCAAGCTTAATTATTAACAGTGGGACTTAGGCGGGGCCAGATAGTGGGACTGGAAATCCCTGCTTTCCCAGTTGGTGGCTGAATCATTTACTGGGCCGGAGGTTCTATCCGCACTGTTTCCCTTGGGAGGAATTCCAGGAGGAGTTTTAAAATAGGCGGAAAAAGCAGGTTTCCATCCTTCATTTGTTAATTCCTTGGTACTCAATTTCAAAAACCACCCAAGCCAAGGAAAAAAAGGGGAAAGCGCAATTTTATGGACAAGGTAAAAACGTTGTTTGGGAGGATAATTCAATAACTTTTGCTTGGGGGAAAATTTTCCATTTCTTTGTCGGGGGGACCATGGTTGGATCGTTTCTGGATCCTAATTTTTACCGGACAGATTTCTAAGAGGCTGCTGTGGAACATGGGGGAAAATTGGTTCTCTAATTGATGGCTAGAGGTTTCTGCTTGGCAGTGGTGGGGGCACCCTAACCCAAGAAGTGGCACTAATGGGTCACGGGATAAAATTTTCCTCAAAATCTGGGGGGGGGGGGGGGGGACAGCTTGGGACAAGGGAAAACAACCCAAGAAGGATATTAATTTTTATGTTCAGGTTGGTTGGTTGTTGGCTAATGTTGTACAACTATTCTAACCCAACAGTGTTTGGAAAGGGAAGAACCCCCGAGTAATAACTTCCCACATGGTTAATCAACACTTGGTTGTATATTTGTGTGTGAATTAAGTTTTTTATTGTAGAAGCCCCATTTTCTTGAAAATATTTGGTCCATGAGACAAAATGGCTAAAAATCTCAATGGTTGTTTTCATTTGCATAATGATTTTACTTTAATGATATGAAAATTAAAAAACTATTTGAGCCCTAATTTCAAACTTTTGCTATTAGGTAATCCCCATTTTATTTATGCCTTTTTAAATTTTTTTCAAATATATTTCCAAATAGAAAAATTACAGTTTTCTTCAGTGGGCTAAAGGGATGGGCAGGGGAATTAGAAAACATTTTTTGAGAATAAGGGGGGAACAATAAACAGATTTTATATTCTTAAAGTTGGCAGGAAAATAATGGCAAGGGTTTTTTTTAGCCATATTTTTATTCATTTTTAGATGGTTTTTTTTGCCCCTCTTGCCAACAAATTGGGTCCCATGGGGATTCCAGAACTTTCAGTCAAACCGGGTTTGCTCCCCCCCCCCCTTTTTTTTTTTGTTTTTTTTAGATTTCAAAGGACCGGAGGAACGGGTCCTATTTTTGGTAACATCTTAGGGAGAAAATTTCTTTTTCAAGTGTTCGGTGTCTATTTGTTTTTTGTTAAATTGTTGTTAGGCATAATTGCTTAAGGAGTATTTCCCAGTGTAGGTTTTTTTAAATAAAAAAAAATTTACCCCTTTATTATGGGTTTTGGTAAAAGATTTAATTAAACACCTTCTACAAAAACCCCCCCAAACAACACACAGGGTTTTGATTTCTTGTATTGAATAGGTTTTTTTTTAAATTATCCTCTGGTTTCTTCCCTCATGGCATGCATTTTGAATAATTGGCCGAATGCTGTTTAACAAATTATTCGATACGTTGTAATAGTTTTTTATAAGGCAGAAAAAAATTCCAAAAGGGTATTAAAATCTCTTTTGAAAACTTTCCCTTTTCTAATTTGCAAAATCACATTACAGATATCTTGAATACACATCTTTTAATTTTGCCCCCATTTGCCTAACCCTCAGTTTTTCAATTTTTAGTAGGGGGTGGGGACTAGTTTTTGAAGAGTGGTCTGTTTAACTCAACCCATTTTCTTGCACCGAATGGGCAAAATAGTGGGAAAAATACTGTTCAAACAAACGTTAATTTTAAATTTTGGCAGGTTTTCAAAGGAAACCATAAGGAAATTTGCCCTTACTTGTTTGAGTTTTTTGAAATGGGTTTGCAAAAACTTGAAGCATTTCCCCATTTTTAACATTTCATTAAATTCCCTGGGGGGCTTAAATTTTCCCAAAATCAAAAAAGGAGTAAACGTCAGCCTGGTTATTTTTTTTAGCCCAAAACCAATAAACCCAGGTTTTTCCGGATGCCGAAACTAAAAAGGGAAGCAAAAACTATGAAAAGATTAAGAATTTTTCCCATTTATTGTCAGGTTTCCAGTTTATAAAAAGTTGTGGGCATAACAGGCAGGGATTTTTTTGGAAATCTGTTTCCTGGAGAGACCTAACTTCCTTTGGAATTTGAAACTTTTATGTCATTATATCTTATATATATAAAACTTTTAAAAAAATCATTAAAAAAAAATTTTTAATCATTTAGGTTTAATTTTAAAAAAAAACCCATGGAATGAAACATCTGGTTATTTGCCTTATTTTTTTTATTTTTTAATCCAGTTGGAAAGCCAGTTTTTTTCCTCTTTTTGTGTGGTGTGGTGTGGTGTTTTAATATTGTTATGCCATCCACCATAAAATTTTTTTTTCCAAAAGGCATTACATAATAAAAACGGGGATTACCCTTATTTTTTTCTAAGTTTTCTTTTTTTCTGAACATGTTTTTTGAGACTGAACTATAGCTTTTTTGGGTAAATTAAATAAAATTTTAATCAGGTGGGGAGGAATTTTTTCATCTTTCTCCTACTAAAGGATTGGGAAAAGGGGGGGAAATTGTCATCCAATAAATATGTTAATATAAAAATTTGGGGGGAACAATGGGAGGGAAGTGCTAAATTTGGAATATTGGAGGCGTATTAGTTGTTATTTGCACTAATGAGGACACTACATAAGGGTCCACAAAATTTGACCACTAGTGGGTATTTCCTGAAGTTTTCCATCCTATTTGGGAATTTTTCCCTGGTTTTGGTTTAGAATACCCTAGGTGAACCCATAATTGGTTAACTTTCATTAAGGGGGACCCCGCCTTGTTATGGGGTATAAAGGTGGGTTTTTGGAGGGTTTGGACCTCCTTCATGTACCAGATGGGTCCATCGGCCCCTTTTGTTCAAATGTAGGATACTTTGGGGACTTTGTTTTCTTTGCTGTACCTTCCAGTTTTCCTTGTGAATCAATGTTCTGTAAACATGTTAGGCAAATGGAAAAAAGGTTTAAATTAAAATTGAAAATCAAGGGTGACCCAGTTTTTTTTTCTTTCAGGAGCTCCTTCCAACCCCAGTATTGATCATTCCCCAAATATATTTAATTTATTTTACTTTGGACTGTGTACATTAAAAGCATCATTCTACCTTAATTTTTTACTTTAGGAACTGGGATGGGAATGGGGGGATAAAGTTTTTTCACCTTTGTTTAATAATCATTCCAAAAGTTTTTAAGGCCACCTGGGAGAAAAGGGGGAATAGTGATGTATATATAGTCCATTTGGCTCCAATAATTAAATTAGAAAACAACAGTGAAAAGGAAGGGTTTGGAAAACAATCCAGAAATATCAGTATGTTCCAAAGTGGGGGTCCTGTACAAGCTGTTTTCTCTATAAACCCCATTCTTATCACTGGTCAATTTTTTATTTGAAAGGAGTTTGGGAATTTCAACTTCAACATTGGGCGTAAAAAGCTATTAAATGTAAAAAAAAGGCACTTTTCCCTAAAAAAACCAACAACAAAATGAACTTTGTTAATATAGAAATGGGAAATGAAAATTTAAAACATTGTTGTTATTTAAAGACGTAGGGTTTTTGAAAAAGTTATTATCAACATTATTTTAATATATGGAAAAAATTGTGGGAATGTACTTTTTTATGCTAAGGAGAAAATAGGCTTAATCCTTTTTTTCAAAAGTTGTTGATTGTCCCATGGAAAAAATGCCATATTTTCAAACTTTTGGAGAAGAGGTTTTAAGTCTACCCACCCTGCCATGGCCTTTCATCTTTAACAATTTTTTACCGAAAGTCTTAGGGGATTACAACTTGGAATTTATGTTCTTTTATAGCCTAATTAACTTTTCTGAACCAAATATTAAGGTCCACTGGGAAAAATTTACAACCCAAAAAGTTCCACCAACTACTATCCAAAACCCCAGTGGGGGTGACCGGGATTGGGTATCAGTTTTCCAATTTTAGGATAAATGATTTTTTCCACAGAAATTCCTTGGGGGTACTTCAACTTATGAATTCAAAAAAATATTTTCCGTAAAGCGGGACATCTAGCCCGAGTTTGATATTTACAAGTTAAAATTTAAGTTTTTTGGCTTTTTCCATTTTATTTGAGAGTAAGTAAGGGTGGGACAACCCCATAAAAAAGGACAAATAAGTGAAGAAAATTAGCTGGCATTTTTTCCCCTGAGGTTGCATTCATCATCTCCAAAAAAGTTTGAAAGGATTGGCATTCCAGCTGGTTTCAGATCACTGCAAACAAACTACTTAAGCTTTTTAGTAGGTCCCCCCCCCCCCCCCATTTTTTTGGAAAATGGGGGGAAACAACCCACTATTTTTTAGTTAGGGATTCCCATTTAAAATTAGGGTGTTTTAAACATCCCAACTGAATTTGGCTTGTGGTAGGGAAATCACCCCAGGAAAACCCCAGGGTTGTGGGAATTGGAATGGGGGGACCATATACAGGTCCCAAGAGGCCACACCCAGAGCCACTTTTCCCTGGGGACCTTTTTGTTAAATATTTTTCTACTTTTACCAAAATGGATATTTTTAAAGGTTGGAGAATTTTCAAAAACCTTTGAAAAAACTAATTAGTTGTAATTACAAATGGGCAGATTTATCAGGTGGTATGACTGGATCCCCCCAAAAATCAAAAAAACCAACAGGGGCAAGAAAAATCTCTGTGGTTTTTTTCATATGGGGGCATGAAAACTTCCAGGGGGAACTCAGGACTTAAACAAAATAGGGATGGATTTCTTTTGAATAAACTGGGCAATTCTTTTTTTTTCCTTTTTCTTTTTCATTTTATTTTTGTGGGGGCTGGGATACAAGGAAAATTATTTCTATACTTATTTTTGGGAAAAAAACGTTTACGTTTTGAGCCCTGGAGTTTTTTCATTCATTTGGCCCACCTTTATCTAATTATGTGCTACCATGGGAATAAAGGATTCAGTATTGACCTATCAAAATGGAGTAGGTATTATATTTAAAAATATTAAAAAAGGCAGTTTTTATTGCTTTGTTATCATTTATACTTACTGAAAAAAATGTTTTAAAATTTTTTACAATAGTAAAACATTATATTTGCCGTAGAAGAATATTAAAACTCTGTGTTTTTTGCGTGTTAATTGTAGACTTCACAAAGAAGCTGTGAAAGCCAACCTTAAAAATGACCCTTTTTTGCCCCCAAACCCCTGTACATTAGGTAATGACCAGGTTTCCAAAATGAGTCCAAGCTTAATAATTTTCAAAGCATTGGAGATGTTTTTTTTTCCCTCAATTTAAAATGATTATCTATTGGGATAATCCTCCTGGACAACAAACAGGGTTTCCGGGGGGAACAAAACTCCTTACAGGAGTAAAGCTTCACCATGCCCCACATTTTTTTTTGGAAAAACAAACAATAGTTTTCATGTACAGAATTTTTCAACTCCACTTATTTAAAATTTTTTCTTCTTTGTGGAGGGGGGGACAAATGTTAAGAAAATTTTTTTCCTATTCTTTTCTTTATTAAAAATTATTTTATTATTTCCCCCCATTATGTGACGCAAAAAAATTAGGCCAAAAAAAAATTTCATAAAGTATAAATATTTTTTTTTTTTAAAAAATGGTGGGGTTACCCCACCCTTCCCAACTCTTACCCCTCCCCCCCATTCAAACTCCCGTATATTTTAAAAATTATTTACTTTTGAAAATTTAAATTAAACCAAATTTTTCCCCCTCCTCCCCCCCCCACACCGTTTTACAACGTTCCTAGGTCTCCTTTCTTATTTTTTCCCCAAATGTATAACCCCCCCCCGATTTCTGGAAATTATGATTTACCATTGCCACAACTATTTATTTATTCCCACTATATTGGCCATCTTTGTATGGTTTTGCCCCCCCCGTATAATGATAGTGTTTTTTTTTAAAAATCCCCTCCCTCCCCTAGGGATATTTTTTCCATCCCGTTTTGACCCATTTTAGAGAAACCCGCCAGTGGGAAGGTAGAGGTGGGGGCCAACCCGCAGAGGAGGGAAATAAAATCTATGTGAGCCCCCATAAAAAACATACAACCATTTTTACCCCCCCCCCCCCCTCCCTGCGTGGGGCCCCTCCCCCCGCCAACACCGGGTTTGTGCTTTGGGGGGTTACAGGTAGGATTTGCCTGTTGGTCAAAAACCATAGGGTATGCGGCCCTTATCATTCAGGCAATGTGGAACATCTGAGGGAACCCCTTTTTCAGTCCAACAGGGGGCTGGGTACGGCCACTATGTTACTAATAGCCCATAACCAGGCTTAGGCTGGGCTGAAGTTGTTAATGTTTTTTTCTTGCAGTTATTAAAAAGTTATATTTTTCCCAGGGCATTAAATATTTCTTGGAAATTAATTTACTTAAAAAATTATATTTTTAAATGCACATTGTTCTTACGTTTTCATTGAACCTTAAAAATGAAGCCAAAAGATTCAATTGGATTTTTTTAGGTTATCAATTTTAAATTAAAATATTTAAAAAAAATAATTGCTATTTCAAGTGGGGACTAACATTCATCAAAATTTTCCTCAAAAGTTTTTTTAATTATTTAAAATCCCAATTTCAAAAAATTTTTTTACGGGGATATTAGTAAAAGAATTTTCCATCATGTGTGTAGGAAAATTATCCTGTAAGTAAAAATTACAGTTCTAGAAAATTTTTTTACCCCCCCCCCTACTTTTTTGGGAAAAAACTTAAAGTGACTTTTTCCATTTTTTTCCCAAATTGCTATTAATGCAGAAAAAATGGGACCCACCCATTGTTAAAAAACATGCATCGGTTGGTTGTCAAAAAACATAATTCCCAAAGGGGGAAAATATCGGTTTAGGGCAAAAAAATGATGAAAAGGGATCGGCAAAGTTCAAAAATTTATAGAAAAAAAATATTCCTTTTAACTTTAAAAATGTAAATTTTGGCTTTTGAGGGTTAATATGTCCCCCCTCCCTATTTTTTTTATATTTTTCCTGAAAACAAAAAAAACTCTTTTGAAGGGGACCATGTGGGGCATAAGGGTCCCCTAACAGAAGGGTGAGGAATTGGGGGGAAACATGGGGGGGGGACTTTTGATCCCCCACCTCCCCATGGGGTTGGACAGGAAGAGGAAAAAAACAGGTTCCCAGGGATGGTTGGAGTGGACGCTTTTTGGACGGGGGGACGACGTCCTCTTGCCCCATTTTTTTACTAGCCAGGTTTCCTACGGCCAGCTTGTTGCGGTCCACCTGGCAGGTTGTTCCAGGGGGGGACCAAATTATACCAGTGAGGAGGGGGGTCGGAACCTGCAATATACCCACCAATTCTGTCCCAACCAATTCCAGAAACTGGGGAAATTTATCCCATTTGCTGGGACATTTGTTACAAATTTAAGGAAAAATCTGTTTTTGAAACAATTGAAAATTGGGGGGGGATCTCAAAAGGGATAAAATACTTGTTGGGCCCCAGAAAAGAAAAAAATCACTTTCGCCACGGGACTGATTTTCAATTTGGCCTATTCAGTGGCATAAACCATTATTGGGCTTGGGTCTTTTCCATTTTTCGGGTTCTTATTATAAAGTGTTAATTTTCTAGTAAAAGGCACATGGGAATCTCTCAACCTCATTTCTAGGGGGAAAAATGGATGAAAAAATAAAACCTAGGGGGGGATGAACAAGATGACAGTTGACTAGGGACATGAACCCGGAGCAAGGAAGCATGGGCATTCAGGATTGTTCCGACCTTCAGGGGAGGGGGTTGGGGTAGGGGAGGGGTCAGTGGGATTCAAGGGGGATGGAGAGATTCAAAACCAAAAGGGGACTGGTGATTTGCATTGGGGCATAGGGAGGCCTAAAAAAACCCAGGTTGGGAGTCCAACCAAGAACAAAAAACAACAGGGGTGGTGGGAGGGCCATTTTGTGTGGAGGAGGGGTTTGTTTTGGGATGGGGGAATATGGAGGGGGAGGGGGGGGGACCAAATATGGTGATTTAAACTTAAAATCCAAATAAATGAAAATTAAATAAAAATAAGTAAAAACATGGTCTATGTGGTCTTTACTGTTGGGGGACCCTATGGGATTTTACTTGTTGGGGGGGACCATTTAAATACAAAACTCTATATGGGAATAAAAACTGTTTATGGATTATATATTTATTGTTACTTTTGTACTTAGACTAGCCCCTGGCGCCGGCTACGGAGGTTTATCGGTGCTTGGGGTTGGGGGTTACAACGGGCACGGGGCCCCGCCCCAATGGGGGCCGGAAATTCCACTGGGGCTTGGGCTGGGCCAGGGGGGGTAAGGGGGGGGGCGGGTGGGACACAGGGAGGTGGTTGGGCTGGTGCTGGCCCCTCTCCCCAAAAATCAGGATGGTTTGGGGGCTGGGCTTTTGCAATGTGTGTTGTCATTTAGTTAGGTGACTGGGTTTTCCATTTTTCTGTGGGGTCAATTTTTTCCAAGCATTTCCAGTTTGCTGACGTTTTTTTATATATTATAGAATTTTCATCTACTTCATTATTTTTCTGGTCCCTTGATTTTTCATCATAAAAATATAAAAACAAAGGTTGGCACTGAAGGGGAGGCAGCTTTTTAAAAACCTGTTTCCTTCTGGGGGTTTCTAGTTTGTTTGCTTTTTTCTTCCCTTCTTTTCTATTATGGTTTGCTGCTTCAGTGGGGTACCTTTGTTTTTTACCAACTCACAGTAAATTTCAGAAGGGGAAAAAACCCTTCTCCCCCTTTGTATGGTTGTTGGAGGTGCCCTGGTGAGTTTTAATAACCCTGTGGGTTATTCTTCCTTTCCCCCTAACTTATTGTTTGCCATGGTTTGGAGGGGGATTTGGGATGATTGCCCTTCTCAGGGCTTTTTCTCTGATAAAATACCTCCAATTTTCCTTGAAGGCAATATTAAACAAATGAGGGCCAGACCAACTGATTGATTGGGGTTCTGGGAACTTGGCATTTTCATTCTCCCATGTTATATACCCCTTACAGAAATTTCCCCCAAAAAAAATTCCACTTTTCAGGGGGATATCAGGAAAAGAATAACAGGCTCTTAAAAGGAGGTGAAAATAAAAACTTGTCCAAAAAAGCCACTTTAAAAACATAAATTAGATTGGGTAGGAAACGGAAGGTTCCTGATATATATAAAAAGGGACCCCATTGGCTAAGGGGGGTGGACACGTGAGTTAATCCATACTTCCCAAGTTGTAAACCAGGTTGGGGGAATGCCATTTCCATGGGTCATTTTGAAATAAAGAAATCTTTTTTTTGGGGTTTGGGTTTCCCTTCCTTTGAAAATAAAAAAAAAAAATTTGGAATTACTGTAATGTGTGTAGCTTTCAAGGTGCTCTTGGGTTTCCTAATTCCTTTATATGTTCTGTCACTTCTAATGTTATAAATATATTGCAAAAAGGTTCATTTACTTAAACCTTTCTTTTGTTAGGCCCTAACTAAATATTAAAATAAGGTATTTGCCTTTTTTTAAAAAAAATTTAAAGTAATTGCTTTCTTTTTTAGACCAAGTAGTAATAACTTCATGCTCCTTTTAGGCTGTTCCTCATGTTGCCTTGGGGGCCTCAGGAATCTCAAACACCTTTCTTTTGGTTGGGTGTTTCCTTTGGTCGACCAATGCTTGTGTTTGTTCGGGGCCCAAATTCAATGGGTTCCCTCCTTATAAAGTCCATTTTGAAGCCCAGAGCTGGACCACCAAATTTGGGCCACCCCAGTACGCTTTTGTAAAAAAAATAAAAAACTGTACAGGGGGCGGACTGCAGCGAAAACCTATTCTCCTCCTTGTTGTCAGACAACTTTTGTACAACTTCTATTTCTTAATAAAATTTAGGTTATTCTGGTGGAAATGTGCATCATGTTTTTTCTTGGGGCAAACTAAAGCCAAGCACTTTGTTTGGTTACTTTTTATATTTTGCTGGTCAAAATTAAATACCATTGAGTGTTTTCTCTTTCTTTGGCCCATGGGATGTATGAAAATTTTATAAATTGTAAATGTGGAGAAAAATGAAATTTATAGGATTTATAAATACTTTTTACTATACTAATGTTTTTGATTATATTTATGGGCAGCCAACATGGTAGGATTGTTTGGGACCTAACATTTAGAGGCAAAAATATAGGTTCACAGAGAATAAAATTTTTTAATTTGGTGGGGTACTCCCTTACTTCACTTTTTTAAATAATCTTTCACATTGATTTTTTTTCTAATTGCTAAAAAAAACAAGTTTAAAGAGCAATCTTGACTTGCAAATTATTTATTAAGGAGGGGAAAAATCTCTGTTCCTTAGTAGGGAAGCTTTTATTTAACCCCATGGGTGACTTTATTTCTTAACCCACCACTCCAGGGGGGCCTTTTCAAACTTCAAAATTAGGGGGTGGGTTACCCAGGCAAACAATTTTTGTTACAAACCCAAAAAATAGTTCTGGCTTTTTTAAGGAAATAGAACTACTAACGGAGGGTGTCAGGGATATTTTTTACTTAGGGAGGCAGGAAGGTTCCTTTTTATTAAACACACACACTGTAAAAAATTAAAAAATTTGGGGATAGCTGGCTTTGAAGGGATTAAAGCCCATCCTGTTTTTTCAGGAAAAGGCTGGAACTAAGTTGTCCTTAGGCCTTAAGGATTGGAATTAAGTATTATGTTCCACTTCAGTTACACTGGGTTACTTTTTTTTAAACATTGCATGCTGGCATAAAGGCAATTTTATAGTATTTCTTATTTTTTTTTTTTTTTAGGTTTTTAATCATTTTGATTAGGTATTTTTTATATCAAAAAGAAACATTTTTTCTTTTTCATTGATTTATGGAGAGTTATTTTTTGGAAAACCAGGGCATGCATTTTCATAAATTTATTTTTTAAAAGGAAATGTTTACCCTAATTTAAGAACATTTAAGTTGTTATTATAGTTTATTTAGCTTCCCCACTCATTTCAATGGTGGACAAATGCCAAATTTCCTGGCCTTCCCCAGTATGGGGAGGAGGGGACTAAGATATTTGGTTTTATAAAGGGACAAGAAGTACACTTTAGGGCACTAAAGCCATTATATAATTGGGGGGAAAAACCCATTATGTGCTAAATTTGTTCATGCCCCACTCTGTTGGAAACTAAATAGGGTGAATTTTTTAAGGGAACTTGACCCTTATTCATTAAGTTCCTTTGAATTTTCCAGCCCAACTAGGAGGGCTTTAATTTTTTTTTCTATTTTTAAATTTTCATTTCAATGTACAAAAATTCTACATTTAATCAATAATTCAAAATGGATACACATTTAAGTTTAAAGGGAGCAGGGATTATTTAAATTTTGGTACTTCTGGCTGGTGTTTAATATGCCCTTATTTTTAGGAATTAATAAGGGGCATTAGGGGGCATGATTGGGGAGGGTTGCTAGATAAAAAAATTTAGCCTTGGATGTTGGATGTGGAAAGTGTATGTTTGATTTGGGGTCTTATCTTAGCGCTATTCCTTTTCTCCACCATTTTTTCCTTCTCTTAAAAACTAGGGGAACTCTTCTTTTTCCGGAGGGGGAGAAGGAACCATTCTTCATTGCGGGGCTGGGGAGGGCAGGGAATGCTGCTTGACACCCTGGGTCTTGCCCCCTTCATTATGTTCCACCCAGGATTTTTGAGTATGGGTTGGGGGGCTACCGTTAGCTTGGGCCCTATGGCTAGGGCCGAATTAAGAGGGGGGGACCCCTGTCCCCTCCCAGGCCCCCACCAGTTAGATTTGTTATAGGTAAAGGGACAGGGCAGGGTTTTGGGGGACCCCCAAGGTCCAGGGGCTGATTTCAAAGGGGTGGGGTGGATGGGGAGGGGATTTTATTCTGTGGGAAAGATACTGGAAAGAAAAAGAGTCAGGTTCTTCCCCCGAGGGGGGGTTGGGCTTGGACTGGGGAAGTGGTGGTGCGCTGGGGTGTGTTGGTTTGTTATTTTTTTAGGGGGGGGGGGGGGGGAGGCCTTTTGAGGGGCAAAATTTGGCCTGCCCAAAAAGTTTGATAGGGGACCAGGTCTGTTGAATTCTTCCTTCAAACCCAAGGGAATAGAAAGCTCTGTATAGACAATTCTCCCACCACTTGTTTTAATTTTGGATAAAGGGCCAGGCTCTTAACTTCCTGTGGAATTTTTTTACGGCATGGCTTAAGCTAAATTATTATTTCCTCATTGTTTGGTTTAATTTGAAAATTGGGTTTTTTTGTTGGTTGTTTACAATGAAAAAACTTGATAATTAAAACTAAATTTTTTTTGTTTAATCATAAAAGGAATTTAATATCATTGGGTGCATTTAAATTTATGTAAAAATTCTTTAACATTTCATAAAAACCAATTATAATATATTACTAAGGGGGGCATAGATTGGCATGGGAAGGTATTTCGTCGCTAGGAATTGGGGGTTTTTCCTTTCCTGGGGGCTGCCGGCGGACCGCCTTTTCCCCTCACTCGCAGCCTAAACGGGCCCCTTGTTCCGGCCTGGGGACAGGTCCCAGAGGCCGAGGTGAGGAGGGCACTCTTTTTTCACCTTCCGGGAGGCCGCATTCTTTGGGGTGCTTTCTCTTGTCTGGCACTTTCCTATCCTCCAAGCTTTTGCTGCCAGAGGAGCCACCTACCAGGGGGGGGGGTGACCCCAGGTTTGGGGGGGCAGATCCCCCTGGCGTCGTTGTTCGCCAAGGTGTAACAATTGATTGCAAAGCTTTCCCACCTCCCCCCTCCCAACTCAGAGGGGGGATGGAGGGGGACCCTAAACCCGTTGCAACTAAACTTTCATGCCAGCTTTGGGTTTTAGTTAATTGGCATTATCACCTTCCTGATCTGGGCTTGGTTGGGCGTTCAGTGGAAAGGTATGATTTCTAGTTTAACAGGTTGTCCTTGTTATTATTAGGTTAAGTATTTTGGTTACATGTGTATGGTTTTTGGGTCTAGTGGTGTTACCTAGCATTTTACGTCTTATCCTATAAAATTAAATTCTTCAATACACAGGCTTTACAAATGGCATTGGTTGGCTTCCAGTACTCTGTTCTAAAAATCGAGAGGGGAACCAGTGCAAAAACAATTCGTACACTTCAGGGGGCGGGGGAGGTTTCTCTGGGACCCCACATGTTCCGGGGCCCTATATTGTCACCTTTCATTCCACAGTTGGGGATGGGCCTTCTGTGCGGATGGGGTTTCCGACTGGGACAGGGCTTAGGGGGAGCGGGGGGGCCCTACCCCAGGGCACCCATAACTCAAGGGGGTCGGGGTGCGAAACAGCCCCTTTAGCTCTTGCCCCACGGGGGGAAGGTTGGGAGAAGCTCTTGCCCACTGCTGCTGTGGCTGCCTAGCCAACATTCTCAAATAGCCCCAAGCTTCTGGGCTAAGGGGGCACTTCCCACTGTGGGGGAGTGCCCACTGGGGACCAAACCCCCCAGGGGGGGGGGGGCCCAATTTTGGGGGGCCTGTTGAATGGAGCGTTTCTCCTTGCCATTTGGAGTTATTACTGCACCCTTGGTAGGTCATGTGCCAACATCCATTCCATGGGGGGGGGCCGTTTTGGGTTTCTTTTTTGGGCCGTTCGTCAAGTAGTAACTTGGCATATTAAACCCACTTATTTAGTATGTTAGGTGAAAAAGGAAAAAACCTATTTTAAGGTCCTAATTTTTCCAGACTTCAAGGAGCATTATTGGAACCCACCTTCAACCCCCTGGTACTTTGTGTCCCCACACAAATATTAATAATTTTATTTACATTCCCAAAAGAATGGAAATCCAAGTGCACTGAATAACAACTTTTGTTTGTTGTTTTCCCTTCATACCCAAAGATTGGGACCCCAAGGGGAGGGTGGAAAACTTACTTCTAATCTGGCCCAGTTGCCTTTAAAAAGGTTTCCTTATTCTGAGCACCCAGAGATATAGGTTGCCTTCCCCACCCCAGTAAAGTTACCCCGGTGAACCTAAGGATAAACCTTTGGCTAAATTCGGGGAAAAAAAAATACTTGGGGCTCCTTGGGGAATTTTAGTGGGGGAGGTGAGGGGGGGTCAACCTCTCTTTACAAATTACTCACTAGGATATGGAGCCCAAACCATGGCTCGGAACCAGATGGAATTTACCTCCTAAAAAAGCCTTCAAAATTCGTGGGGGGGGGGGGAATACCCAACAAGAAATAGTAATTGTCTCTTTCTTAATTTAAATTTTGTATTAGATTTAATTTACAGGGGGGCCTACTTCCCATTTAGCAACTTAGCAGTAGCATGGGGAGTAAACTGGGGGACAAGTTAATCTTGTTTCAGGGTTTAATACAATGCTGGGGGAATTTACCCGCCCATTTGTTTTGGTAACCCCCTTCTGGCCAGTGGAGGGAACCAACACGTAAATTGGTTGCATTTTTGGGGGTGGGCCTTCTGGTGAAAACTTATCCATTTTATAAATTTTAGCCTTTGTGGTGAAAGATTACTTGATTACCCTACAGGATAACATGGGCCAAGGGGGATTTCTCATATTGGTTGTCTCTTTTTGGGGAATAAGCATTAAATTTTATATTTGAAATTTTTTTTTTTAATTACTCATATGGGTATTAGATTTGAACAAACAATTTAATTACTCATTTCCTTCACATATGAAAAGTGGGGGGAAATGGGCCGATTGTCAAAATGGGTTATTTTCTTCCTGTAGATTAAAGGGTTTTTATTGTGTATGAGGGATCTGTGTTTCATGTGGGAAAAAAAAAAATTAAAAACCCCGAATGATAATAGCAAAAAAAACTTCCCAAGGGGGATAACATGGCCATGGGGTACCCAAGGAAAAAGGAGGGGGGGGGGTACCTTCCAGGACAAATTTCAAATTAGCTGTTTGCTCTCTGGGCTGAGTGGTTATTTTTAAGGGGGATTAATAAATACCATGCTTGGGTTTCCCAAAAACCTCACCACTCTAAGGAGGGAAAGGGGTTATTTACGGGCGTGGGGGCCTCTCTGGGAACCGGAAAGCCCATGGTAGCGCCCCAGGGTTCCACTCATGCTCAGGGGTAGGTTGGGGAAAATTGGAATGGGGTCTTTTAATTTTTCTTTCTTTAGAATTTTCCCGGGAAATAATGTTGTCCTGGTATAAAAATATCCCCCAGGGGGTTTCTTATTTGGTTTTCTGTTGTGTTTTGTTTTCACCATATTAAGGGTATTGCAGGGCATAAATTACGTGTCTTGCCTTTCCTGAATGCATGGTTATTAAAATTCTTCCTTGGTTCCCCCTTGAAATTTGGGGGGGTGGCTTTATTTCCCCCAATGGCCCACAAGGGGGATAAAGCTCAATTTTTTAAAAATTACCATTACCTGTAGGGGATTTCATATTTTTATCAATTGTCTTTTTAATTGCAGTATTAAGTATTAACAGGACGTATTACTTTATTTTCATTACTTACTGGATTTGAATACCCAAAAAGGGGAGACACCCAAAGGTGATTCATGGTAG
>JAJQQW010001231.1:0-34125 GCA_025583905.1 Ia io | reverse complement strand
TAAATAAAGGGCCTTAATATCTGTAAAAAACTTTGTTTCATGACAAGGAGTTCGTGTTCAAAGAACATAGAACCGAGTTGGATACAGGTTACATTTATAATTCAGGGTCAATGTGTTGGCGTTTTTGAGAAATGCCTGGTTAGTCCGTTTGAACCGGAAGTGATGACGTCACCAAGGGGAGGGGCCACGTGGGCAGGCTCAATTGATCCCAGGGTGATGATGATTTGGCCAGGGGACCAGCTGGGAGTGATTACCTCATCGAGGTTAGTTCTGGTGTTAGGGTGAGAGAATTGCGGTTTTGGCTAGGGTTAGGGTTAGGATAAGGGTTCGGGCTAGCTAGGGTTCCGACGCAGATTAGGGCTAGGTATAGGGATAGGGTTAGAGGTTTAGGGACAGGGTTAGGGTCACGGTGTAGTAACATTGGGAATTCACAATGAATGAGCTTCAACCACTGGACAAATGGGAGTGTCGCACTGAGAATTCACAACTCCAGACTAGGGAAATATTTAGAATTGTGCTTCATACTCAGGAATACATGTTCCAATAGACTGAATATCTGAACAGCCCAATTTTGTCACTGGGAAATCTTGTTCAAACAGCTGAGAAGAGAGTGTGACACTGTTTACATTTATTTTTTCCCCCGTCAAAAGGAGTTGGCGTTTCCGGGAAAAGGAATTGGTGAAACACTGAAAAATTCATTTTCCTAGAGCTAGCTATAGAAACTATGAAAGTAGTATTGAGAACACTAAGAAATGAAAATGGTAGTTAGGCTAGTGTTCCCAGTAGCGTTTTAATGTGCCTTTTAAAAGCCGGTAGGACACACGTGTTGAAATGAAAACTCCCAGCGCTCAAAACAACCAACCTGTGGGATGTGTCAGAGTGTCTCTAGAAATCTTGGAATATGTTTTAGAACCCGAACATCTCTACTGAATTTTGATATTCTGGGAATATGTTTCCAAAGCGCTGAGAATGGTAGGGTAGACATTCAAGCCGTAATAATGGTTAAAGTGCTGGTATATTTGTAAAAAAAAAAAAAGCTGTTTAACCAAATTGGAATTCACAATGAAGGAGCTTGAGTCACTGGAAGAAAGTGACTCCAACTCGGGAAATTCACAATGATAACCTAGGTGAATATATAAGAACGTGCTTCAATCACTAGGAATACGTAAATAAAGGGCCTTAATATCTGTAAATCTGTAAAACTTTGTTTCATGACAGGAGTTCGTGTTCAAAGAACATAGAACCGAGTTGGATACAGGTTACATTTATAATTCAGGGTCAATGTGTTGGCGTTTTTGAGAAATGCCTGGTTAGTCCGTTGAACCGGAAGTGATGACGTCACCAAGGGGAGGGGCCACGTGGGCAGGCTCAATTGATCCCAGGTGATGATGATTTGGCCAGGGGACCAGCTGGGAGTGATTACCTCATCGAGGTTAGTTCTGGTGTTAGGGTGAGAGAATTGCGGTTTTGGCTAGGGTTAGGGTTAGGATAAGGGTTCGGGCTAGCTAGGGTTCCGACGCAGATTAGGGCTAGGTATAGGGATAGGGTTAGAGGTTTAGGGACAGGGTTAGGGTCACGGTGTAGTAAGTAACATTGGGAATTCACAATGAATGAGCTTCAACCACCACTGGACAAATGGGAGTGTCGCACTGAGAATTCACAACTCCAGACTAGGGAAATATTTAGAATTGTGCTTCATACTCAGGAATACATGTTCCAATAGACTGAATATCTGAACAGCCCAATTTTGTCACTGGGAAATCTTGTTCAAACAGCTGAGAAGAGAGTGTGACACTGTTTACATTTATTTTTTTTTTCAAAAGGAGTTGGCGTTTCCGGGAAAAGGAATTGGTGAAACACTGAAAAATTCATTTTCCTAGAGCTATAGAACACTATGAAAGTATTGAGAACACTAAGAAATGAAAATGGTAGTTAGGCTAGTGTTCCCAGTAGCGTTTTAATGTGCCTTTTAAAAGCCGGTAGGACACACGTGTTGAAATGAAAACTCCCAGCGCTCAAAACAACCAACCTGTGGGATGTGTCAGAGTGTCTCTAGAAATCTTGGAATATGTTTTAGAACCCGAAACATCTCTACTGAATTTTTTTGATATTCTGGGAATATGTTTCCAAAGCGCTGAGAATGGTAGGGTAGACATTCAAGCCGTAATAATGGTTAAAGTGCTGGTATATTTGTAAATTTGTAAAAAAAAAAAAAAAAAAGCTGTTTAACCAAATTGGAATTCACAATGAAGGAGCTTGAGTCACTGGAAGAAAGTGACTCCAACTCGGGAAATTCACAATGATAACCTAGGTGAATATATAAGAACGTGCTTCAATCACTAGGAATACGTAAATAAAGGGCCTTAATATCTGTAAAACTTTGTTTCATGACAAGGAGTTCGTGTTCAAAGAACATAGAACCGAGTTGGATACAGGTTACATTTATAATTCAGGGTCAATGTGTTGGCGTTTTTGAGAAATGCCTGGTTAGTCCGTTGAACCGGAAGTGATGACGTCACCAAGGGGGGGGGGGGGGGACGTGGGCAGGCTCAATTGATCCCAGGTGATGATGATTTGGCCAGGGGACCAGCTGGGAGTGATTACCTCATCGAGGTTAGTTCTGGTGTTAGGGTGAGAGAATTGCGGTTTTGGCTAGGGTTAGGGTTAGGGTTAGGGTTAGGGGTTCGGGCTAGGGTTTAGGTAGGGTTCGACGCAGATAGAGGGCTAGGTATAGGGGGATAGGGTTAGAGGTTTAGGGACAGGGTTAGGGTCACGGTGTAGTAACATTGGGAATTCACAATGAATGAGCTTCAACCACTGGACAAATGGGAGTGTCGCACTGAGAATTCACAACTCCAGACTAGGGAAATATTTAGAATTGTGCTTCATACTCAGGAATACATGTTCCAATAGACTGAATATCTGAACAGCCCAATTTTGTCACTGGGAAATCTTGTTCAAACAGCTGAGAAGAGAGTGTGACACTGTTTACATTTATTTTTCCCGTCAAAAGGAGTTTGGCGTTTCCGGGAAAAGGAATTGGTGAAAAAAACTGAAAAATTCATTTTCCTAGAGCTATAGAACACTATGAAAGTATTGAGAACACTAAGAAATGAAAATGGTAGTTAGGCTAGTGTTCCCAGTAGCGTTTTAATGTGCCTTTTAAAAGCCGGTAGGACACACGTGTTGAAAAATGAAAACTCCCAGCGCTCAAAAAAAACCAACCTGTGGGATGTGTCAGAGTGTCTCTAGAAATCTTGGAATATGTTTTAGAACCCGAACATCTCTACTGAATTTTGATATTCTGGGAATATGTTTCCAAAGCGCTGAGAATGGTAGGGTAGACATTCAAGCCGTAATAATGGTTAAAGTGCTGGTATATTTGTAAAAAAAAAAAAAAATTTAAAAAAAAATTGGAATTCACAATGAAGGAGCTTGAGTCACTGGAAGAAAGTGACTCCAACTCGGGAAATTCACAATGATAACCTAGGTGAATATATAAGAACGTGCTTCAATCACTACTAAGAATACGTAAAAAAAGGGCCTTAATATCTGTAAAACTTTGTTTCATGACAAGGAGTTCGTGTTCAAAGAACATAGAACCGAGTTGGATACAGGTTACATTTATAATTCAGGGTCAATGTGTTGGCGTTTTTTGAGAAATGCCTGGTTAGTCCCCTGAACCGTTGAACGGACGTGTGATGACGTCACCAAGGGGAGGGGCCACGTGGGCAGGCTCAATTGATCCCAGGTGATGATGATTTGGCCAGGGGACCAGCTGGGAGTGATTACCTCATCGAGGTTAGTTCTGGTGTTAGGGTGAGAGAATTGCGGTTTTGGCTAGGGTTAGGGTTAGGATAAGGGTTCGGGCTAGCTAGGGTTCCGACGCAGATTAGGGCTAGGTATAGGGATAGGGTTAGAGGTTTAGGGACAGGGTTAGGGTCAGGGTGTAGTAACATTGGGAATTCACAATGAATGAGCTTCAACCACTGGACAAATGGGAGTGTCGCACTGAGAATTCACAACTCCAGACTAGGGAAATATTTAGAATTGTGCTTCATACTCAGGAATACATGTTCCAATAGACTGAATATCTGAACAGCCCAATTTTGTCACTGGGAAATCTTGTTCAAACAGCTGAGAAGAGAGTGTGACACTGTTTACATTTATTTTTTTGTTTTTTTATTTTTTACATTTCAAAAGGAGTTGGGAGTTTTTTCCGGGAAAAGGAATTGGTGGTGAAACACTGAAAAAAAAATTCATTTCCTAGAGCTATAGAACACTATGAAAGTATTGAGAACACTAAGAAATGAAAATGGTAGTTAGGCTAGTGTTCCCAGTAGCGTTTTAATGTGCCTTTTAAAAGCCGGTAGGACACACACGTTGAAATGAAAACTCCCAGCGCTCAAAACAACCAACCTGTGGGATGTGTCAGAGTGTCTCTAGAAATCTTGGAATATGTTTTAGAACCCGAACATCTCTACTGAATTTTGATATTCTGGGAATATGTTTTTCCAAAGCGCTGAGAATGGTAGGGTAGACATTCAAGCCGTAATAATGGTTAAAGTGCTGGTATATTTGTAAAAAAAAAAGTTTTAAAAAAAAAAAATTCACAATGAAGGAGCTTGAGTCACTGGAAGAAAGTGACTCCAACTCGGGAAATTCACAATGATAACCTAGGTGAATATATAAGAAAGTGCTTCAATCACTAGGAATACGTAAATAAAGGGCCTTAATATCTGTAAAACTTTGTTTCATGACAAGGAGTTCGTGTTCAAAGAACATAGAACCGAGTTGGATACAGGTTACATTTATAATTCAGGGTCAATGTGTTGGCGTTTTTGAGAAATGCCTGGTTAGTCCGTTGAACCGGAAGTGATGACGTCACCAAGGGGAGGGGCCACGTGGGCAGGCTCAATTGATCCCAGGTGATGATGATTTGGCCAGGGGACCAGCTGGGAGTGATTACCTCATCGAGGTTAGTTCTGGTGTTAGGGTGAGAGAATTGCGGTTTTTGGCTAGGGTTAGGGTTAGGATAAGGGTTCGGGCTAGGGGGTTAGGTTTTCCGACGCAGATTAGGGCTAGGGGCTAGGGCAGATAGGGTTAGAGGTTTAGGGGGTTAGGGTTTAGGGTTAGGGTTAGGGTGTAGTAGGGTATTGGGTTATTCACAATGAATGAGCTTCAACCACTGGACAAATGGGAGCTTCAACCACTGTCACACTGAGAATTCACAACTCCAGACTAGGGAAATATTTAGAATTGTGCTTCATACTCAGGAATACATGTTCCAATAGACTGAATATCTGAACAGCCCAATTTTGTCACTGGGAAATCTTGTTCAAACAGCTGAGAAGAGAGTGTGACACTGTTTACATTTATTTTTTTTTTTTCCGTCAAAAGGAGTTGGCGTTTCCGGGAAAAAGGAATTGGTGAAACACTGAAAAAAATTCATTTTCCTAGAGCTATAGAACACTATGAAAGTATTGAGAACACTAAGAAATGAAAATGGTAGTTAGGTAGTGTTCCCAGTAGCGTTTTAATGTGCCTTTTAAAAGCCGGTAGGACACACGTGTTGAAATGAAAAAACCCAGCGCTCAAAAAAAACCAACCTGTGGGGGATGTGTCAGAGTGTCTCTAGAAATCTTGGAATATGTTTTAGAACCCGAACATCTCTACTGAATTTTGATTTTTCTTCTGGAATATGTTTCCAAAAGCGCTGAGAATGGTAGGGTAGACATTCAAGCCGTAATAATGGTTAAAGTGCTGGTATATTTGTAAAAAAAAAAAAAAAAAAAACCAAATTGGAATTCACAATGAAGGAGCTTGAGTCACTGGAAGAAAGTGACTCCAACTCGGGAAATTCACAATGATAACCTAGGTGAATATATAAGAACGTGCTTCAATCACTAGGAATACGTAAATAAAGGGCCTTAATATCTGTAAAACTTTGTTTCATGACAAGGAGTTCGTGTTCAAAGAACATAGAACCGAGTTGGATACAGGTTACATTTATAATTCAGGGTTCATGTGTTGGCGTTTTTTTTTGAGAAATGCCTGGTTAGTCCGTTGAACCGGAAGTGATGACGTCACCAAGGGGAGGGGGAACGTGGAGGGGCGTGGGCAGGCTCAATTGATCCCAGGTGATGATGATTTGGCCAGGGGACCAGCTGGGAGTGATTACCTCATCGAGGTTAGTTCTGGTGTCGAGGTTAGTTCTGAGAGGTGAGAGAATTGCGGTTTTGGCTAGGGTTAGGGTTAGGATAAGGGTTCGGGCTAGCTAGGGTTCCGACGCAGATTAGGGGCTAGGTATAGGGATAGGGTTAGAGGTTTAGGGACAGGGTTAGGGTCACGGTGTAGTAACATTGGGAATTCACAATGAATGAGCTTCAACCACTGGACAAATGGGAGTGTCGCACTGAGAATTCACAACTCCAGACTAGGGAAATATTTAGAATTGTGCTTCATACTCAGGAATACATGTTCCAATAGACTGAATATCTGAACAGCCCAATTTTGTCACTGGGAAATCTTGTTCAAACAGCTGAGAAGAGAGTGTGACACTGTTTACATTTATTTTTTTCCGTCAAAAGGAGTTTTGTTTCCGGGAAAAAAAGGAATTGGTGAAACACTGAAAAATTCATTTTCCTAGAGCTATAGAACACTATGAAAGTATTGAGAACACTAAGAAATGAAAAAATGGTAGTTAGTTAGGTAGTGTTCCCAGTAGCGTTTTTTTAATGTGCCTTTTAAAAGCCGGTAGGACACACGTGTTGAAATGAAAACTCCCAGCGCTCAAAACAACCAACCTGTGGGATGTGTCAGAGTGTCTCTAGAAATCTTGGAATATGTTTTAGAACCCGAACATCTCTACTGAATTTTGATATTCTGGGAATATGTTTCCAAAGCGCTGAGAATGGTAGGGTAGACATTCAAGCCGTAATAATGGTTAAAGTGCTGGTATATTTGTAAAAAAAAAAAGCTGTTTAAAAAAAAAAAAAAAAAATTCACAATGAAGGAGCTTGAGTCACTGGAAGAAAGTGACTCCAACTCGGGAAATTCACAATGATAACCTAGGTGAATATATAAGAACGTGCTTCAATCACTAGGAATACGTAAATAAAGGGCCTTAATATCTGTAAAACTTTGTTTCATGACAAGGAGTTCGTGTTCAAAGAACATAGAACCGAGTTGGATACAGGTTACATTTATAATTCAGGGTCAAGTGTTGGCGTTTTTGAGAAATGCCTGGTTAGTCCGTTGAACCGGAAGTGATGACGTCACCAAGGGGAGGGGCCACGTGGGCAGGCTCAATTGATCCCAGGTGATGATGATTTGGCCAGGGGACCAGCTGGGAGTGATTACCTCATCGAGGTTAGTTCTGGTGTTAGGGTGAGAGAATTGCGGTTTTGGCTAGGGTTAGGGTTAGGATAAGGGTTTCGGGCTAGCTAGGGTTCCGACGCAGATTAGGGCTAGGTAGGGATAGGATAGGTTTAGGGGTAGGGGGGGGGGGACAGGGTTTAGGGTCAGGGTGTAGTAACATTGGGAATTCACAATGAATGAGAGCTTCAACCACTGGACAAATGGGAGTGTCGCACTGAGAATTCACAACTCCAGACTAGGGAAATATTTAGAATTGTGCTTCATACTCAGGAATACATGTTCCAATAGACTGAATATCTGAACAATATCTGAATTTTTTTCACTGGGAAATCTTGTTCAAACAGCTGAGAAGAGAGTGTGACACTGTTTACATTTATTTTTTTTTTCGTCAAAAGGAGTTGGCGTTTCCGGGAAAAGGAATTGGTGAAAAACTGAAAAATTCATTTTCCTAGAGCTATAGAACACTATGAAAGTATTGAGAACACTAAGAAAATGAAAATGGTAGTTAGGCTAGTGTTCCCAGTAGCGTTTTAATGTGCCTTTTAAAAGCCGGTAGGACACACGTGTTGAAATGAAAACTCCCAGCGCTCAAAACAACCAACCTGTGGGATGTGTCAGAGTGTCTCTAGAAATCTTGGAATATGTTTTAGAACCCGAACATCTCTACTGAATTTTGATATTCTGGGAATATGTTTCCAAAGCGCTGAGAATGGTAGGGTAGACATTCAA
This sequence comes from Ia io, assembly GCA_025583905.1. Taxonomy (NCBI): domain Eukaryota; kingdom Metazoa; phylum Chordata; class Mammalia; order Chiroptera; family Vespertilionidae; genus Ia; species Ia io. The sequence goes on along the minus strand of JAJQQW010001231.1, from coordinate 26,016 downwards.
GCCGTAATAATGGTTAAAGTGCTGGTATATTTGTAAAAAAAAAAAAATTTGTTTAAAAAAATTGGAAAATCACAATTCAAATGAAGGAGCTTGAGTCACTGGAAGAAAGTGACTCCAACTCGGGAAATTCACAATGATAACCTAGGTGAATATATAAGAACGTGCTTCAATCACTAGGAATACGTAAATAAAGGGCCTTAATATCTGTAAAAAAAATTGTTTCATGACAAGGAGTTCGTGTTCAAAGAACATAGAACCGAGTTGGATACAGGTTACATTTATAATTCAGGGTCAATGTGTTGGCGTTTTTGAGAAATGCCTGGTTAGTCCGTTGAACCGGAAGTGATGACGTCACCAAGGGGAGGGGCCACGTGGGCAGGCTCAATTGATCCCAGGTGATGATGATTTGGCCAGGGGACCAGCTGGGAGTGATTACCTCATCGAGGTTAGTTCTGGTGTTAGGGTGAGAGAGATTTGCGGTTTTGGCTAGGGTTAGGGTTAGGATAAGGGGGTTAGGGGCTAGCTAGGGTTCCGACGCAGATTAGGGCTAGGTATAGGGATAGGGTTAGAGGTTTAGGGGTTTAGGGTTAGGGTCACGGTGTAGTAACATTGGGAATTCACAATGAATGAGCTTCAACCACTGGACAAATGGGAGTGTCGCACTGAGAATTCACAACTCCAGACTAGGGAAATATTTAGAATTGTGCTTCATACTCAGGAATACATGTTCCAATAGACTGAATATCTGAACAGCCCAATTTTGTCACTGGGAAATCTTGTTCAAACAGCTGAGAAGAGAGTGTGACACTGTTTACATTTATTTTTCCCGTCAAAAGGAGTTGGCGTTTCCGGGAAAAGGAAATTGGTGAAACACTGAAAAATTCATTTTCCTAGAGCTATAGAACACTATGAAAGTATTGAGAACACTAAGAAATGAAAATGGTAGTTAGGCTAGTGTTCCCAGTAGCGTTTTAATGTGCCTTTTAAAAGCCGGTAGGACACACGTGTTGAAAATGAAAACTCCCAGCGCTCAAAACAACCAACCTGTGGGATGTGTCAGAGTGTCTCTCTAGAAATCTTGGAATATGTTTTAGAACCCGAACATCTCTACTGAATTTTGATATTCTGGGAATATGTTTCCAAAGCGCTGAGAAATGGTAGGGTAGACATTCAAGCCGTAATAATGGTTAAAGTGCTGGTATATTTGTAAAAAAAAAAAAAAGTTTAACCAAATTGGAATTCACAATGAAGGAGCTTGAGTCACTGGAAGAAAGTGACTCCAACTCGGGAAATTCACAATGATAACCTAGGTGAATGATATAAAGAACGTGCTTCAATCACTAGGAATACGTAAATAAAGGGCCTTAATATCTGTAAAACTTTGTTTCATGACAAGGAGTTCGTGTTCAAAGAACATAGAACCGAGTTGGATACAGGTTACATTTATAATTCAGGGTCAATGTGTTGGCGTTTTTTTGAAATGCCTGGTTAGTCCGTTGAACCGGAAGTGATGACGTCACCAAGGGGAGGGGGGACACAAGGGGGGCCAGGCTCAATTGATCCCAGGTGTGATGATGATTTGGCCAGGGGACCAGCTGGGAGTGATTACCTCATCGAGGTTAGTTCTGGTGTTAGGGTGAGAGAATTGCGGTTTTTGCTAGGGTTAGGGTTAGGATAAGGGTTCGGGCTAGCTAGGGTTCCGACGCAGATTAGGGCTAGGTATAGGGATAGGGTTAGAGGTTTAGGGACAGGGTTAGGGTCACGGTGTAGTAACATTGGGAATTCACAATGAATGAGCTTCAACCACTGGACAAATGGGAGTGTCGCACTGAGAATTCACAACTCCAGACTAGGGAAATATTTAGAATTGTGCTTCATACTCAGGAATACATGTTCCAATAGACTGAATATCTGAACAGCCCAATTTTGTCACTGGGAAAAATCTTGTTCAAACAGCTGAGAAGAGAGTGTGACACTGTTTACATTTATTTTTTTTTTCAAAAGGAGTTGGCGTTTCCGGGAAAAGGAATTGGTGAAATTGGTGAAACACTGAAAAAATTCATTTTCCTTCCTAGAGCTATAGAACACTATGAAAGTATTGAGAACACTAAGAAATGAAAATGGTAGTTAGGCTAGTGTTCCCAGTAGCGTTTTAATGTGCCTTTTAAAAAAGCGGTAGGACACACGTGTTGAAATGAAAACTCCCAGCGCTCAAAACAAAACAACAACCTGTGGGATGTGTCAGAGTGTCTCTAGAAATCTTGGAATATGTTTTAGAACCCGAACATCTCTACTGAATTTTGATATTCTGGGAATATGTTTTTCCAAAGCGCTGAGAATGGTAGGGTAGACATTCAAGCCGTAATAATGGTTAAAGTGCTGGTATATTTGTAAAAAAAAAAGCTGTTTAACCAAAAATTGGAATTCACAATGAAGGAGCTTGAGTCACTGGAAGAAAGTGACTCCAACTCGGGAAATTCACAATGATAACCTAGGTGAATATATAAGAAAAAACGTGCTTCAATCACTAGGAATACGTAAATAAAGGGCCTTAATATATCTGTAAAACTCTGTTGTTTTTTCATGACAAGGAGTTCGTGTTCAAAGAACATAGAACCGAGTTGGATACAGGTTACATTTATAATTCAGGGTCAATGTGTTGGCGTTTTTGAGAAATGCCTGGTTAGTCCGTTGAACCGGAAGTGATGACGTCACCAAGGGGAGGGGGGGGGGGGCGTGGGCAGGCTCAATTGATCCCAGGTGATGATGATTTGGCCAGGGGACCAGCTGGGAGTGATTACCTCATCGAGGTTAGTTCTGGTGTTAGGGTGAGAGAATTGCGGTTTTTTTTAGGGTTAGGGTTAGGATAAGGGTTCGGGCTAGCTAGGGTTCCGACGCAGATTAGGGCTAGGTATAGGGATAGGGGTTAGGGGTTTAGGGACAGGGTTAGGGTCAGGGTGTAGTAAACATTGGGAATTCACAATGAATGAGCTTCAACCACTGGACAAATGGGAGTGTCGCACTGAGAATTCACAACTCCAGACTAGGGAAATATTTAGAATTGTGCTTCATCATCATACTCAGGAATACATGTTCCAATAGACTGAATATCTGAACAGCCCAATTTTGTCACTGGGAAATCTTGTTCAAACAGCTGAGAAGAGAGTGTGACACTGTTTACATTTATTTTTCCCGTCAAAAGGAGTTGGCGTTTCCGGGAAAAGGAAAAAGGAATTGGTGAAACACTGAAAAATTCATTTTCCTAGAGCTATAGAACACTATGAAAGTATTGAGAACACTAAGAAATGAAAATGGTAGTTAGGCTAGTGTTCCCAGTAGCGTTTTAATGTGCCTTTTAAAAGCCGGTAGGACACACGTGTTGAAATGAAAACTCCCAGCGCTCAAAAACAACAAACCTGTGGGATGTGTCAGAGTGTCTCTAGAAAAATCTTGGAATATGTTTTAGAACCCGAACATCTCTACTGAATTTTGATATTCTGGGAATATGTTTCCAAAGCGCTGAGAATGGTAGGGTAGACATTCAAGCCGTAATAAATAATGGTTAAAGTGCTGGTATATTTGTAAAAAAAAAAAAAGTTTTTAACCAAATTGGAATTTCACAATGAAGGAGCTTGAGTCACTGGAAGAAAGTGACTCCAACTCGGGAAATTCACAATGATAACCTAGGTGAATATATAAGAACGTGCTTCAATCACTAGGAATACGTAAATAAAGGGCCTTAATATCTGTAAAACTTTGTTTCATGACAAGGAGTTTCGTGTTCAAAGAACATAGAACCGAGTTGGATACAGGTTACATTTATAATTCAGGGTCAATGTGTTGGCGTTTTTGAGAAATGCCTGGTTAGTCCGTTGAACCGGAAGTGATGACGTCACCAAGGGGAGGGGGGAAGTGGGCAGGCTCAATTGATCCCAGGTGATGATGATTTGGCCAGGGGACCAGCTGGGAGTGATTACCTCATCGAGGTTAGTTCTGGTGTTAGGGTGAGAGTGTTTGGGGTTGGTTTTTGGGTAGGGTTTTGGGTTTTGGGGTTAGGGTTAGGATAAGGGTTCGGGCTAGCTAGGGTTCCGACGCAGATTAGGGCTAGGTATAGGGATAGGGTTAGAGGTTTAGGGACAGGGTTAGGGTCAGGGTGTAGTAAACATTGGGAATTCACAATGAATGAGCTTCAACCACTGGACAAATGGGAGTGTCGCACTGAGAATTCACAACTCCAGACTAGGGAAATATTTAGAATTGTGCTTCATACTCAGGAATACATGTTCCAATAGACTGAATATCTGAACAGCCCAATTTTGTCACACTGGGAAATCTTGTTCAAACAGCTGAGAAGAGAGTGTGACACTGTTTACATTTATTTTTCCCGTCAAAAGGAGTTGGCGTTTCCGGGAAAAGGAATTGGTGAAACACACTGAAAAATTCATTTTCCTAGAGCTATAGAACACTATGAAAGTATTGAGAACACTAAGAAATGAAAATGGTAGTTAGGCTAGTGTTCCCGTAGTAGCGTTTTAATGTGCCTTTTAAAAGCCGGTAGGACACACGTGTTGAAATGAAAACTCCCAGCGCTCAAAAACAACCAACCTGTGGGATGTGTGTCAGAGTGTCTCTAGAAATCTTGGAATATGTTTTAGAACCCGAACATCTCTACTGAATTTTGATATTCTGGGAATATGTTTCCAAAGCGCTGAGAATGGTAGGGTAGACATTCAAGCCGTAATAATGGTTAAAGTGCTGGTATATTTGTAAAAAAAAAAAAAAAAAAAATAACCAAATTGGAATTCACAATGAAGGAGCTTGAGTCACTGGAAGAAAGTGACTCCAACTCGGGAAAAATTCACAATGATAACTAGGTGAATATATAAGAACGTGCTTCAATCACTAGGAATACGTAAATAAAGGGCCTTAATATCTGTAAAACTTTGTTTCATGACAAGGAGTTCGTGTTCAAAAGAACATAGAACCGAGTTGGATACAGGTTACATTTATAATTTAGGGTCAATGTGTTGGCGTTTTTTTTGAGAAATGCCTGGTTAGTCCGTTGAACCGGAAGTGATGACGTCACCAAGGGGAGGGGCCACGTGGGCAGGCTCAATTGATCCCAGGTGATGATGATTTGGCCAGGGGACCAGCTGGGAGTGATTACCTCATCGAGGTTAGTTCTGGTGTTAGGGTGAGAGAATTGCGGTTTTGGCTAGGGTTAGGGTTAGGATAAGGGTTCGGGCTAGCTAGGGTTCCGACGCAGATTAGGGCTAGGTATAGGGATAGGGTTAGAGGTTTAGGGGACAGGGTTAGGGGTTACGGTGTAGTAACATTGGGAATTCACAATGAATGAGCTTCAACCACTGGACAAATGGGAGTGTCGCACTGAGAATTCACAACTCCAGACTAGGGAAATATTTAGAATTGTGCTTCATACTCAGGAATACATGTTCCAATAGACTGAATATCTGAAACAGCCCAATTTTGTCACTGGGAAATCTTGTTCAAACAGCTTCAGAAGAGAGAGAGTGTGTGACACTGTTTACATTTATTTTTCCCGTCAAAAGGAGTTGGCGTTTCCGGGAAAAGGAATTGGTGAAACACTGAAAAATTCATTTTCCTAGAGCTATAGAACACTATGAAAGTATTGAGAACACTAAGAAATGAAAAAATGGTAGTTAGGCTAGTGTTCCCAGTAGCGTTGTTCCCAGTAGCGTTTTAATGTGCCTTTTTTAAAAGCCGGTAGGACACACGTGTTGAAATGAAAAAACCCAGCGCTCAAAAAAACAAACCAACAACCTGGGATGTGTCAGAGTGTGTCTCTAGAAATCTTGGAATATGTTTTAGAACCCGAACATCTCTACTGAATTTTTGATATTCTGGGAATATGTTTCCAAAGCGCTGAGAATGGTAGGGTAGACATTCAAGCCGTAATAATGGTTAAAGTGCTGGTATATTTGTAAAAAAAAAAAAATGTTTAACCAAAAAATTGGAATTCACAATGAAGGAGCTTGAGTCACTGGAAGAAAGTGACTCCAACTCCAACTCGGGAAAATTCACAATGATAACCTAGGTGAATATATAAGAAACGTGCTTCAATCACTAGGAATACGTAAATAAAGGGCCTTAATATCTGTAAAAACTTTTGTTTCATGACAAGGAGTTCGTGTTCAAAGAACATAGAACCGAGTTGGATACAGGTTACATTTATAATTCAGGGTCAATGTGTTGGCGTTTTTGAGAAATGCCTGGTTAGTCCGTTGAACCGGAAGTGATGACGTCACCAAGGGGAGGGGGGGGTGGGCAGGCTCAATTGATCCCAGGTGATGATGATTTGGCCAGGGGACCAGCTGGGAGTGATTACCTCATCGAGGTTAGTTCTGGTGTTAGGGTGAGAGAATTGCGGTTTTTTTGCTAGGGTTAGGGTTAGGATAAGGGTTCGGGGCTAGCTAGGGTTCCGACGCAGATTAGGGCTAGGTATAGGGATAGGGTTAGAGGTTTAGGGACAGGGTTAGGGTCACAGGTTAGGGTCACGGTAAAATTGGGAATTTCACAATGAATGAGCTTCAACCACTGGACAAATGGGAGTGTCGCACTGAGAATTCACACACTCCAGACTAGGGAAATATTTAGAATTGTGCTTCATACTCAGGAATACATGTTCCAATAGACTGAATATATCTGAACAGCCCAATTTTGTCACTGGGAAATCTTGTTCAAACAGCTGAGAAGAGAGTGTGACACTGTTTACATTTTTTTTTTTTTTTTTTTCCCGTCAAAAGGAGTTGGCGTTTTTTTTCGGGAAAAAAAAATTGGTGAAAAACACTGAAAAAATTCATTTTCCTAGAGCTATAGAACACTATGAAAGTATTGAGAACACTAAGAAATGAAAATGGTAGTTAGGCTAGTGTTCCCCCAGTAGCGTTTTAATGTGCCTTTTAAAAAAGCGGTAGGACACACGTGTTGAAATGAAAAAAAAACCCAGCGCTCAAAACAACCAACCTGTGGGATGTGTCAGAGTGTCTCTAGAAATCTTGGAATATGTTTTTTTAGAACCCGAACACATCTCTACTGAATTTTGATATTCTGGGGAATATGTTTCCAAAAGCGCTGAGAATGGTAGGGTAGGGTAGAAGATATTCAAAGCCGTAATAATGGTTAAAGTGCTGGTATATTTGTAAAAAAAAAAAAAAAAAAAACCAAAAAAAATTGGAATTCACAATGAAGGAGCTTGAGTCACTGGAAGAAAGACTCCTCCAACTCGGGGAAATTCACAATGATAACCTAGGTGAATATATATAAATAAACGTGCTTCAATCACTAGGAATACGTAAATAAAAAGGGCTTAATATCTGTAAAACTTTGTTTCATGATGACAAGGAGTTTTTGTTTCAAGAACATATATAGAACCGAGTTGGATACAGGTTACATTTATATTTCAGGGTCAATGTGTTTTTGGCGTTTTTTTTTTGAAAATGGTTGCCTGGTTAGTCCGTTGAACCGGAAGTGATGACGTCACCAAGGGGGGGGGGGGGCACGTGGGCAGGGCTCAAATCAATTGATCCCAGGTGATGATGATTTGGCCAGGGGGGGGGGGGAGCTGGGAGTGATTACCTCATCGAGGTTAGTTCTGGTGTTTTAGGGTGAGAGAGAATTGCGGTTTTTGGGTTTTAGGGTTAGGGTTAGGGTTAAGGGTTATTCGGGGGTAGCTAGGGTTCCGACGCAGATTAGGGGCTAGGGGGCTAGGGGATAGGGGGTAGGGGGTTTTAGGGTTTAGGGACAGGGTTAGGGTCACGGTGTGTAGTAACATTGGGAATTCACAATGAATGAGCTTCAACCACTGGACAAAAAATGGGAGTGTCGCACTGAGAATTCACAACTCCAGACTAGGGAAAATATTTAGAATTGTGCTTCATACTCAGGAATACATGTTCCAATAGACTGAATATCTGAACAGCCCAATTTTGTCACTGGGAAATTTCTTGTTCAAAAAGCTGAGAAGAGAGAGAGTGTGACACTGTTTTTTGTGTTTATTTTTTTTTTTTTTTTTTTTTCAAAAGGAGTTGTTGGCGCGTTTTTTTCCGGAAAAAAATTGGTGAAAAAAACTGAAAAAAAAAATTCATTTTTTTCTAGAGAAATATAGAAAACTATGAAAGTATTGAACAACACTAAAAATGAAAAAATGAAAAATGGTAGTTAGGCTAGTGTTCCCAGTTTTTTTTTTGTGCCTTTTTTTAAAAGCCGGTAGGACACACACGTGTGAAAAATGAAAAAACTCCCAGCGCTCAAAAAAAACAAACCTGTGGGTGTGTGTGTCAGTGTCAGTGTCTCTCTAGAAATCTTTGGAATATGTTTTTTAGAACCCGAACACATCTCTACTGAATTTTTGATATTTTGGGATTTATGTTTCCAAAAAAGCTGAGAATGGTAGGGGTAGACATTCAAGCCGTAATAATGGTTTTAAGTGCTGGTATATTTTAAAAAAAAAAAAAAAAAAAAAAAAAAAAAAAAAAAAAAAAAATTTGGAATTCACAATGAAGGAGCTTGAGTCACTGAGAAGGAAAGTGACTCCAACTCGGGGGAAATTCACAATGATAACCTAGGTGAATATATAAGAAACGTGCTTCAATCACTAGGAATAAATAAATAAATAAAAAGGCCTTAATATCTGTAAAAAAACTTTTGTTTTCATGACAAGGAGTTTTTTTGTGTTCAAAGAACATAGAAACCGAGTTGGATTGGATACAGGTTACATTTTTATATAATTCAGGGTCAATGTGTTTGTTGGCGTTTTTTTTTTTTTTTGAAAATGCCTGGTTTTTAGTCCGTTGAACCGGAAGTGATGACGTCACCAAGGGGGGGGGGGGCACGTGGGGGGCTCAGGGCTCAATTGATCCCAGGTGATGATGATTTTTGGGGCCAGGGGACCCAGCTGGGAGTGATTACCTCATCGAGGTTAGTTTTTGGTGTTAGGGGGAGAGAATTGCGGTTTTGGGTTTTGGTAGGGTTTTAGGGTTAGGATAGGGGGGTTCGGGCTAGCTAGGGCTAGGGTTCCGAGCAGATTAGGGGGGCTAGGTATAGGGATAGGGGGTTAGGGTTAGAGGGTTTAGGTTTAGGGACACAGGGTTAGGGTCAGGGTCACGGTGTAGTAACATTGGGAATTCACAATGAATGAGCTTTCAACCACTGGACAAATGGGAGTGTGTCGCACTGAGAAACAACAACTCCAGACTAGGGAAAATATTTTAGAATTGTGCTTCATTACTCAGGAATACATGTTCCAATAGACTGAATATCTGAATGAGCCCAATTTTTGTCACTGGGGAAAAAAATGTTGTTTTTCAAACAGCAAGAAACAGAGAGAGAGAGAGTGAACACTGTTTGTTTTTTTTTTTTTTTTTTTTTTTTCAAAAAAGTTTTTTTTTTCCGGGGAAAAGGAAAAAAAATTGGTTGAAACTGAAAAAAAAAAAAAAAAATTTTTTCCTAGAGCTATAGAACACTAATGAAAATGTATTGAGAAAACACTAAGAAAAAAAAATGGTAGTTAGGCTAGTGTTCCCCAGTAGCGTTTTTTTTTTTATGTGTGCCTTTTTTTAAAAGCCGGTATGACACACACACGTGTTGAAAAAAAAAAAACTCTCAAAAAACGCTCAAAAAAAACCAACCTGTGGGATGTGTGTCAGAGTGTCTCTAGAAAAATCTTTGGAATATGTTTTTTTTAAACCCCCGAACATCTCTACTGAATTTTGATATTCTGGGGGAATGTTTTTTTCCAGCGCTGAGAATGGGTAGGGTAGGGTAGACATTCAAAGCCGTAATAATGGTTAAAAAGTGCTGGTATATTTTTAAAAAAAAAAAAAAGCTGTTTTAAAAAAAAAAAAAAAATGGAATTCACAAATGGAAGGAGCTTGAGTCACTGGGAGAAGAAAGAACTCCAACTCGGGAAAAAATCACAATGATATAACCTAGGTGGTGAATATATAAGAAAACGTGCTTCAAATCACTAGGAATAAACGTAAAAAAAAAAATACCTTAATATCTGTAAAAAACTTTTTAAAATTGTTTCATGACAAGGAGTTTCGTGTTCAAAAAAACATAGAGAAAACCGAGTTGGATACAGGTTACATTTATAATTCAGGGTCAATGTGTTTGGCGTTTTTTTTGAGAAAAAAATGCCTGGTTTAGTCCGTTTTGAACCGGAAGTGATGACGTCGTCACCCAAGGGGGGGGGGCACGGGTGGGGGGGGCAGCTCAATTGATCCCCCAGGTGATGATGATTTTGGCCAGGGGACCAGCTGGGAGTGATTACCCTCATCGAGGAGGTTAGTTTGTGGTGTTTAGGGTGAGAGAGGGAATTGCGGTTTTTTGGCTAGGGGGTTAGGGTTAGGATAAGGTTTTCGGGGCTAGGCTAGGGGGTTCCGGGTTTTACAGATTAGGGGCTAGGTATAGGGATAGGGGGGGTAGAGGGGTTTAGGGGGAGGGGGTTAGGGGTCACGGGTGTAGTAACATTGGGAATTCACAATGAAATGAGCTTCAACAACACTGGACAAAAATGGAGTGTGTCGCACTGAGAAATTTCAACTCCAGACTACTAGGGAAAATTTTTAGAATTGTTCTTCATACTCAGGAATACATGTTCCAATAGACTGAATATCTGAACAGCCCAATTTTTTTTGTCACTGGGGGAAATCTTGTTTCAAACAGCTGAGAAGAGAGAGTGTGACACTGTTTTTTTTTTTTTTTTTTTTTTTTTTTTTTTCAAAAAAAGTTGGAGTGTTGGCGTTTCCCGGGGGGAAAAGGAAAAAAGGTGAAAAACAAAACTGAAAAAAATTTTTTTTTTTCCCTAGAGCTATAGAACACTATGAAAGTATTGAGAACACTAAGAAAAATGAAAAAATGGTAGTTAGGGCTAGTGTTCCCAGTAGCGTTTTTTAATGTGCCTTTTTAAAAAAAAAAAAGCCGGTAGGACACACACGTTGTTGAAATGAAAAAAAAAAAACTCTCAGCGCTCAAAAAACAACCAACCTGTGGGATGTGTCAGAGTGTCTCTCTAGAAATCTTGGAATATGTTTTAGAATTTAAACCCGAACATCTCTACTGAAATTTTTTTGATATTCGGGAATATGTTTTTTCAAAGCGCTGAGAATGGTAAGGGTAGACAGGGAGAATATTCAAGCCGTAATAATGGTTAAAGTGCTGGTATATTTTTGTAAAAAAAAAGCTGTTTTTGTGTTTAATTGGAATTGGAATTCAAATGACAAAAGAATGAAGGAGCTTGGAGTCAGGAAGTGGAAAAAAAGACTCCAACTCGGGGAAAATTCACAATGATAACCTAGGTGAATATATAAAAAAACGTGTGCTTCAATCACACTACTAGGAAATACGTAAAAAAAGGGCCTTAATATCTGTAAAAAACAACTTGTTTTTCATGACAAGGAGTTTTGTTCGTTTCAAAGAAAAGATAGAAACCGAGTTGGATACAGGTTTATTTATTTAATAATTCAGGGTCAATGTGTTGGCGTTTTTGAGAGTTTGAAAAATGTTTAGTCCCCTTTAGTCCCGTTGAACCGAAGTGATGATGACGTCACCAAGGGGGGGGGGGGGTGGGGGGGCAGGCTCAATTGATCCCAGGTGATGATGATGATTTGGGCCAGGGGACCAGCAGCTGGGAGTGATTACCTCATCGAGGTTAGTTTGGTGTGGTTAGGGTGAGAGGGATTGCGGTTTTGGGCTAGGGTTTAGGGTTAGGATAGGGTAAGGGTTCGGGGGCTAGCTAGGGTTCCGACGCAGATTAGGGCTAGGGCTAGGTATAGGGATAGGGTTAGTAGGTTTTTAGGGACAGGGTTAGGGTCACGGTGTAGTAAAATTGGGAATTCACAATGAATGAGCTTTCAACCACTGGACAAATGGGAGTGTCGTCACACTGAGAATTCACAACAATCCAGACCTAGGGGGAAATATTAGAAAATTGTGCTTCATACATCAAGGAATACATGTTCCATGTAATAGACTGAATATCTGAAACAGCCCAATTTTGTCACTGGGGGAAATCTTGTTCAAACAGCTGAGAAGAGAGTGTGACACTGTTACATTTTTTTTTTTTTTTTTTTTCAAAAGGAGTTGGGTTTTTCGGAAAAAAAAAAAATGGGTGAAAACACTGAAAAAATTCATTTTTTTTAGAGAGAGCTATAGAACACTATGAAAAGTATTGAGAACACTAAAAAAATGAAAATGGTAGTTAGGCTAGTGTTTCCAGTAGCGTTTTAATTTAATGTGCCTTTTTTAAAAAAAGGTAGGGACACACACGTGTTGAAAAATGAAAAAACTCCCAGCTCAAAAAAACAAACAACCTGTGGGTGTGGATGTGTGTCAGAGTGTCTCTAGAAAATCTTGGAATATGTTTTTTAACCCCCGAACATCTCTCTACTGAATTTTTTTGATATTTCTGGGAATATGTTTTCCAAAGCGCTGAGAATGGTAGGATAGTAGGGGGGAACATTCAAGCCCGTAATAATGTGTTTAAAGTGCTGGTATATTTTTTGTAAAAAAAAAAAAAAAAAAAAAAAAAACCAAATTGGAAAATTCACAATGAAAGAGAGCTTGAGTCACTGGAAGAAAAAGAGAGTCCAAGTGACTCCAAACTCGGGAAAAATCACAATGATAACCTAGGTGAATATATATAAAGAAACGTGCTTCAATCACTAGGGAATACGTAAATAAAAGGGGCCTTAATATCTGTAAAAAACATTTTTCATGACAAGGAGGAGTTTTTTTTTCAAAAAAAATAACAAACCGAGAGTTTGGATACAGGTTACATTTATAATTTCAGGGTCAATGTTTTGTGTTGGCGTTTTTTTTGAAATGCCTGGTTTTGTCCGTTTGAAACCGGAAGTGACCGGATGACGTGACGTCACCAAGGGGAGGGGGCCACACGTGGCAGGCAGGGGGATCCCAGGTGATGATGATGATTTGGGATTGGGGGGACCAGCTGGGAGAGTGATGACCTCATCGGTCGAGGTTAGTTCTGGTGTTAGGGGTGAGAGAATTTGCGGGTTTTTTGGCTAGGGTTAGGGTTAGGATAGGATAAGGGGGTTCGGGCTAGGCTAGGGTTCCCGACGCGCAGATTAGGGCTAGGTATAGGGATAGGGGGAGGGTTTAGGGGGGGGGGGGGGACAGGGTTTTAGGGTCACGGTGTAGTAGTAAAATTGGGGGGAAAACACAATGAATGAGATGAGCTTCAAACACTGGACAAAAAAATGAGTGTCGCACTGAGAAAATTCACAACACAACAGACTAGGGAAAAATTTAGAATTGAATTGTGCTTCATACTCAGGAATACATGTTCCATATAGACTGAATATCTGAACAGCCCAATTTTTGTCACTGGGAAATCTTGTTCAAACATGAAAAACAGAGAGAAGAGAGAGTGTGTGAGTGTTTACACACATTTTTTTTTTTTTTTTTTTCAAAAAAAAAAGTTTGGTGTTTTCGGGGGGGAAAAGGAATTGGTGAAAAAAAAATGAAAAAACTGAAAAAAAAAATTCATTTTTTTTCTAGAGCTATAGAACACTATGAAAAAAGTATTGAGAAAACACTAAGAAAAAAAAAAAAATGGTAAATTAGGCTAGTAGTAGTTTCCCCTTAGTAGCGTTTTAGTTTTTTAATGTGCCCCTTTTAAAAAAATTTATGGTTAAAACACACACGTGTTGTTGAAAAAAAAAAAAACTCTCAGCGCTCTCAAAAAAAAAAAAACCCAACCTGTGGGATGTGTGTCAGAGTGTCTCTAGAAAAATCTTGGAATATGTTTTTTTTAGAACCCGAACAACTCTCTACTGAATTTTGATATTCTGGGGGATATATGTTTCCAAAAGCGCTGTTGCGAAGAATGGTAGGGTAAGGATAGGTAAATAAATAAGCCGTAAAAATAATGGTTTTTAAAAAGTGTATGGTATATTTGTTTAAAAAAAAAAAAAGTTGTTTTAACCAAAATTGGAATTCACAATGAAGGAGCTTGAGTCACTGGAAGAAAAGTGAAAGTGACTCCAACTCGGGGAAAAATTCACAATGATAACCTAGGTGAATATATATAAAAAAAAACGTGCTTCAATCACTAGGAATACGTAAAAAAAAAGGGCCTAAATATCTGTAAAAAAAAAATTTTTTCATGACAAGGAGTTCGTGTTCAAAAAACACAAAAAACCGAGTTGGATACAGGTTTTACATTTATAATTCATTAGGTCAATGTGTGTGTTGGCGTTTTTGAGAAAATGCCTGGTTTTAGTCCGTTTGAAAACCGGAAGTGATGACGTCACCAACCAAGGGGGGGGGGGGGGGGGTGGTGGGGGGGCTCAAATTGATCCCAGGTGATGATGATTTTGGGCCAGGGGGACCAGCTGGGGAGTGATTACCTCATCGAGGTTTAGTTCTGGTGTTTTAGGGTGAGAGAGAGAATTGCGGTTTTTTTTGGGGGGGGTTTGGGTTTTAGGGTAAGGGGTGGGGGGATTAGGGTTTTCGGGCTAGCTAGGGTTCCGACGCAGGTTTAGGGGGCTAGGTATAGGGGGATAGGGGGTTTAGGGGTTTAGGGAGGGGGGGTTTAGGTTAGGGTTAGGGGTCACGGTGTAGTAACATTGGGGGGAACAATGAAAATGAGCTTCAACAACCACTGGACAAAAATGGGAGTGTCGCACTGAGAATTTCACAACTCCAGACTAGGGGAAATATATTTAGAAATGTGCTGTGCTTCACACTCAGGAGGAATACATGTTCCAATAGAATATATAAATATCTGAAACAGCCCCAATTTTTGTCACTGGGAAATCTTGTTTCAAACAGCTGAGAAGAGAGAGAGAGAGTGTGGAGTGACACTGTTTACTTTTTTTTTTTTTTTTTTTTTTTTCCGTCAAAAGGAGTTTGGCGTTTTTCCGGGAAAAAAAAAAAAAAGGTTGGGGGAACACTGAAAAAAACAAAAATTCATTTTTCTAGAGAGCTATAGAACACTATGAAAAATATTGAGAACAACTAAAGAAAATGAAAAAAAAAGTTAGTTAGGCTAGTGTTCCCCAGTAGTAGTTTTTTTTTTGTGTGCCTTTTTTAAAAAAACGGTAGTATGGACACACGTGTTGTGAAAAAAAAAAAAAAACTCAGCGCTCAAAAAACAACCAACCTGTGGGATGTGTGTGTCAGTGTGTCTCTCTAGAAAATCTTGGAATTTTTTTTTTTTTTTAGAAAACCCGAACATCTCTACTGAATTTTTTTGGTATTCTGGGGGGAAATGTTTTTTCCAAAGCGCTGAGAATGGTAGGGTAGACATTCAAGCCGTAATAATAATGGTTAAAAAGTGCTGGTATATTTGTTGTAAAAAAAAAAAAAAAAATTTTGTTTAAAAAAATTGGAAATCACAAATGAAGGAGCTTGAGTCACTGGGAAGAAAGAAAGTGACTCCAACTCGGGGAAATTCACAAATGATAAAACCTAGGTGAATATATAAAAAAAAACGTGCTTCAATCACTAGGAATACGTAAATAAAAAGGCCTTAATATCTGTAAAAAAAATTGTTTTTCATGACAAGGAGTTTCGTGTTCAAAGTTTCAAAAAACATAGAAACCGAGTTGGATACAGGTTTTACATTTATAATTTCAGGGTCAATGTGTTTTGGCGTTTTTTTGAGAGAAATGCCTGGTTAGTCCGTTGAAAACCGGAAGTGATGACGTCACCAAGGGGAGGGGGGGGGGGTGGGGGCAGGCAGGCTCAATTGATCCCAGGTGATGATGATGATTTGGCCAGGGGGGGGGACCAGCAGCTGGGAGTGATTACCTCATCGAGGTTAGTTCTGGTGTTAGGGTGAGAGAATTGGCGGGTTTTTTGGCTAGGGGGTTAGGGTAGGGGTAAGGGTTTCGCTAGGGCTAGGGGGGGTTCCGACGCAGATTAGGGCTAGGTATAGGGGATAGGGTTAGGGAGGTTTAGGGGGACAGGGTTAGGGTCACGGTGTAGTAAGTAACATTGGGGAATTCACAATGAATGAGCTTTCAACCACTGGACAAATGGGAGTGTCGCACTGAGAATTCACAAACTCCAGACTAGGGAAATATATTTAGAATTTTGCTTCATACTCAGGAATACATGTTCCAATAGACTGAATATCTGAAAACAGCCCAATTTTGTTGTCACTGGGGGAAATCTTGTTCAAACAGCTGAGAAGAGAGAGTGAGAGTGTGTGTGACACTGTTTTTTTTATTTTATTTTTTTTTTTTTCAAAAGGAGTTGGCGGCGTTTTTTTTTTTGGTTTCCGGAAAAGGAAAAAAAAAAAAAACTGAAAAAAATTCATTTTCATTTTCCTAGAGCTATAGAACACTATGAAAGTATTGAGAACACTAAGAAATGAAAATGGTAGTTAGGCTAGTGTTTCCCAGTAGCGTTTTTTTTTAATGTGCCTTTTTTTTTAAAAAGCGGTAGGACACACACGTGTTGAAATGAAAAAAAACTCAGCGCGCTCAAAAACAACCAACCTGTGGGATGTGTGTGTCAGTGTGTCTCTCTAGAAATCTTTGGAATATGTTTTTTTTGAACCCGAAACATCTCTACTGAATTTTGATATTCTGGGAATATGTTTTTCCAAAGCGCTGAGAATGGTATTGTAGGGTAGACATTCAAGCCGTAATAATGGTTAAAGTGCTGCTGGTATTGTAAAAAATATTTTTAAAAAAAAAAGCTGTTTAACCAAATTGGAATTCACAATGAAAGAGGAGCTTGAGTCACTGGAAGAAAGTGACTCCAACTCGGGAAATTCACAATGATAACCCTAGGTGAAATATATATAAGAAACGTGCTTCAATCACTAGGAATACGTAATAAAGGGCCTTAATATCTGTAAAAAAATTGTTTTTTCATGACAAGGAGTTCGTGTTCAAAGAAAATAGAACCGAGTTGGGATACAGGTTACATTTATAAATTCAGGGTCAATGTGTTGGGCGTTTTTTGAGAAATGCCTGGTTTTAGTCCCGTTGAACCGGAAGTGATGACGTCACCACCAAAGGGGGGGGGCCACGTGGGGCAGGCTCAATTGATCCCAGGTGATGATGATTTGGCCAGGGGACCAGCTGGGGAGTGATTTACCTCATCGAGGTTAGTTTAGTTTAGGGTGTTAGTGTTTAGGGTGAGAGAAATGCGGTTTTTGGCTAGGGTTAGGGTAGGGTAGGGTTTAGGGTTAGGGGAGGTTCGGGGTAGCTAGGGTTCCGACGCAGATTAGGGCTAGGGGATAGGGGATAGGGTTTTAGGGGTTTAGGGACAGGGTTAGGGTCACAGGTGTAGTAACATTGGGAAATCACAATGAATGAGCTTCAACCACTGGACAAATGGGATTGTGTCGCACTGAGAATTCACAACTCCAGACTAGGGAAAAATATTTAGAATTGTGCTTCATACTCAGGAATACATGTTTCCAATAGACTGAATATCTGAACAGCCCAATTTTTTCACTGGGAAAATCTTGTTCAAAAAGCTGAGAAGAGAGTGTGTGACACTGTTTTACATTTTTTTTTTTTCCGTCAAAAAGGGAGTTGGCGTTTCCGGGAAAAGGAAAAGGTGAAACACTGAAAAAAAAAAAATTTTCCTAGAGAGCTATAGAACACTATGAAAGTATTGAGAACACTAAGAAATGAAAAATGTAAAGGCTAGTGTTTCCCAGTTTTAGTTTTTTTAAATGTGCCTTTTTTTTAAAAGCCGGTACGTGTGGACACACGTGTGTTGAAATGAAAACTCCCAGCGCTCAAAAACAACCAACCTGTGGGATGTGTCAGAGTGTCTCTAGAAATCTTGGAAATATGTTTTTTAGAACCCGAACATCTCTACTGAATTTTGATATTCTGGGAATATGTTTTTCCAAAGCGCTGAGAATGGTAGGGTAGACATTCAAGCCGTAATAATGGTTAAAGTGCTGGTATATTTGTAAAAAAAAAAAGCTGTTTAAACCAAATTGGAATTCACAATGAAGGAGCTTGAGTTGAGTCACTGGAAGAAAGAAAGACTCCAACCAACTCGGGAAAATTCACAATGATAACCTAGGTGAATATATATAATATAACGTGCTGCTTCAATCACTAGGAATATACGTAAATAAAGGGCCTTAATATCTGTAAAAAAATTTGTTTCATGACAAGGAGTTCGTGTTCAAAGAACATAGAACCGAGTTGGATATACAGGTTACATTTATAATTCAGGGTCAATGTGTTGGGTTTTTTTTGAGAAATGCCTGGTTAGTCCCGTTGAACCGGAAGTGATGACGTCACCAAGGGGAGGGGGGGGGGGGCCACGTGGGCAGGCTCAATTGATCCCAGGTGATGATGATTTGGCCAGGGGGGGACCAGCTGGGAGTGATTACCTCATCGAGGTTAGTTCTGGTGTTAGGGTGAGAGAATTGCGGTTTTGGCTAGGGTTAGGGTTAGGGTAGGGGGTTCGGGCTAGCTAGGGTTCCGACGCAGATTAGGGCTAGGTATAGGGATAGGGTTAGAGGTTTAGGGACAGGGTTAGGGTCACGGTGTAGTAACATTGGGAATTCACAATGAATGAGCTTCAACCACTGGACAAATGGGAGTGTCGCACTGAGAATTCACAACTCCAGACTAGGGAAATATTTAGAATTGTGCTTCATACTCAGGAATACATGTTCCAATAGACTGAATATCTGAACAGCCCAATTTTTGTCACTGGGGAAATCTTGTTCAAAACAGCTGAGAAGAGAGTGTGACACTGTTGTTTACATTTATTTTTTTTTCGTCAAAAGGAGTTGGCGTTTTTCGGGAAAAGGAATTGGTGAAAAAAAAACTGAAAAATTCATTTTCCTAGAGCTATAGAACACTATGAAAGTATTGAGAACACTAAGAAATGAGAAAATGGTAGTTAGGCTAGTGTTCCCAGTAGCGTTTTTTTTGTGCCTTTTAAAAAGCCGGTAGGACACACACGTGTTGAAATGAAAAAAACCCAGCGCGCTCAAAACAACCAACCTGTGGGATGTGTCAGAGTGTCTCTAGAAAAATCTTGGAATATGTTTTTAGAACCCGAACATCTCTACTGAATTTTGATATTTTTATGGGGAATATGTTTCCAAAAGCGCTGAGAATGGTAGGGTAGACATTCAAGCCGTAATAATGGTTAAAGTGCTGGTATATTTGTAAAAAAAAAAAAAAAAAAAAAAAAAATTGGAATTCACAATGAAGGAGCTTGAGTCACTGGAAGAAAGTGACTCCAACTCTCGGGAAATTCACAATGATAACCTAGGTGAATATATAAGAACGTGCTTCAATCACTAGGAATACGTAAAAAAAAGGGCCTTAATATCTGTAAAACATTTGTTTCATGACAAGGAGTTCGTGTGTTCAAAGAACATAGACCGAGTTGGATACAGGTTACATTTATAATTCAGGGTCAATGTGTTGGCGTTTTTGAGAAAAATGCTGGTTAGTCCCGTTGAACCGGAAGTGATGACGTCACCAAGGGGAGGGGCCACGTGGGCAGGGCAGGCATTGATCCCAGGTGATGATGATTTGGCCAGGGGACCAGCTGGGAGTGATTACCTCATCGAGGTTAGTTCTGGTGTTAGGGTGAGAGAATTGCGGTTTTGGGCTAGGGTTAGGGTTAGGATAAGGGTTTTTAGGGGGTAGCTAGGGTTTCCGACGCAGATTAGGGCTAGGTATAGGGATAGGGTTAGAGGTTTAGGGGGACAGGGTTAGGGTCACGGTGTAGTAACATTGGGAATTCACAATGAATGAGCTTCAACCACTGGACAAATGGGAGTGTCGCACTGAGAATTCACAACTCCAGACTAGGGAAATATTTAGAATTGTGCTTCATACTCAGGAATACATGTTCCAATAGACTGAATATCTGAACAACAGCCCAATTTTGTCACTGGGAAATCTTGTTCAAACAGCTGAGAAGAGAGTGTGACACTGTTTACATTTATTTTTTTTTTCCGTCAAAAGGAGTTGGCGTTTCCGGGAAAAGGAATTGGTGAAACACTGAAAAATTCATTTTCCTAGAGCTATAGAACACTATGAAAGTATTGAGAACACTAAGAAATGAAAATGGTAGTTAGGCTAGTGTTCCCAGTAGTAGCGTTTTAATGTGCCTTTTAAAAGCCGGTAGGACACACGTGTTGAAATGAAAAAAAAAACCCAGCGCTCAAAACAACCAACCTGTGGGATGTGTCAGAGTGTCTCTAGAAATCTTGGAATATGTTTTAGAACCCGAACATCTCTACTGAATTTTGATATTCTGGGAATATGTTTCCAAAGCGCTGAGAATGGTAGGGTAGACATTCAAGCCGTAATAATGGTTAAAAGTGCTGGTATATTTGTAAAAAAAAAAAAAAAAAAAAAAACCAAATTGGAATTCACAATGAAGGAGCTTGAGTCACTGGAAGAAAGTGACTCCAACTCGGGAAATTCACAATGATAACCTAGGTGAATATATAAGAAACGTGCTTCAATCACTAGGAATACGTAAATAAAGGGCCTTAATATCTGTAAAACATTGTTTCATGACAAGGAGTTCGTGTTCAAAGAACATAGAACCGAGTTGGATACAGGTTACATTTATAATTCAGGGTCAATGTGTTGGCGTTTTTGAGAAATGCCTGGTTAGTCCGTTGAACCGGAAGTGATGACGTCACCAAGGGGAGGGGCCACGTGGGCAGGCTCAATTGATCCCAGGTGATGATGATTTGGCCAGGGGACCAGCTGGGAGTGATTACCTCATCGAGGTTAGTTCTGGTGTTAGGGTGAGAGAATTGCGGTTTTGGCTAGGGTTAGGGTTAGGGATAAGGGGTTCGGGGCTAGCTAGGGTTCCGACGCAGATTAGGGCTAGGTATAGGGATAGGGTTAGAGGTTTAGGGACAGGGTTAGGGTCACGGTGTAGTAACATTGGGAATTCACAATGAATGAGCTTCAACCACTGGACAAATGGGAGTGTCGCACTGAGAATTCACAACTCCAGACTAGGGAAATATTTAGAATTGTGCTTCATACTCAGGAATACATGTTCCAATAGACTGAATATCTGAACAGCCCAATTTTTGTCACTGGGAAATCTTGTTCAAACAGCTGAGAAGAGAGAGTGACACACTGTTTTTACATTTTTTTTTTTTATTTTTCCGTCAAAAGGAGTTGGCGTTTTTCCGGGAAAAGGAATTGGTGAAACACTGAAAAATTCATTTTTTTCTAGAGCTATAGAACACTATGAAAGTATTGAGAACACTAAGAAAATGAAAAATGGTAGTTAGGCTAGTGTTCCCAGTAGCGTTTTAATGTGCCTTTTAAAAGCCGGTAGGACACACGTGTTGAAAATGAAAACTCCCAGCGCTCAAAACAACCAACCTGTGGGATGTGTCAGAGTGTCTCTAGAAATCTTGGAATATGTTTTAGAACCCGAACATCTCTACTGAATTTTGATATTCTGGGAATATGTTTCCAAAGCGCTGAGAATGGTAGGGTAGACATTCAAGCCGTAATAATGGTTAAAGTGCTGGTATATTTGTAAAAAAAAAAAAAAAAAGCTGTTTAACCAAATTGGAATTCACAATGAAGGAGCTTGAGTCACTGGAAGAAAGTGACTCCAACTCGGGAAATTCACAATGATAACCTAGGTGAATATATAAGAAAACGTGCTTCAATCACTAGGAATACGTAAATAAAGGGCCTTAATATCTGTAAAACTTTGTTTCATGACAAGGAGTTCGTGTTCAAAGAAACATAGAACCGAGTTGGATACAGGTTACATTTATAATTCAGGGTCAATGTGTTGGCGTTTTTGAGAAATGCCTGGTTAGTCCGTTGAACCGGAAGTGATGACGTCACCAAGGGGGGGGGGGGCCACGTGGGCAGGCTCAATTGATCCCAGGTGATGATGATTTGGCCAGGGGACCAGCTGGGAGTGATTACCTCATCGAGGTTAGTTCTGGTGTTAGGGTGAGAGAATTGCGGTTTTGGCTAGGGTTAGGGTTAGGATAAGGGTTCGGGCTAGCTAGGGTTCCGACGCAGATTAGGGCTAGGTATAGGGATAGGGTTAGAGGTTTAGGGACAGGGTTAGGGTCACGGTGTAGTAACATTGGGAATTCACAATGAATGAGCTTCAACCACTGGACAAATGGGAGTGTCGCACTGAGAATTCACAACTCCAGACTAGGGAAATATTTTTAGAATTGTGCTTCATACTCAGGAATACATGTTCCAATAGACTGAATATCTGAACAGCCCAATTTTTGTCACTGGGAAATCTTGTTTCAAACAGCTGAGAAGAGAGTGTGACACTGTTTACATTTATTTTTTTTTTCCGTCAAAAGGAGTTGGCGTTTTTCCGGAAAAGGAATTGGTGAAACACTGAAAAATTCATTTTTTCCTAGAGCTAGAGCTATAGAACACTATGAAAGTATTGAGAACACTAAGAAATGAAAATGGTAGTTAGGCTAGTGTTCCCAGTAGCGTTTTAATGTGCCTTTTAAAAAGCCGGTAGGACACACGTGTTGAAATGAAAACTCCCAGCGCTCAAAAAAAACCAACCTGTGGGATGTCAGAGAGTGTCTCTAGAAATCTTGGAATATGTTTTAGAACCCGAACATCTCTACTACTGAATTTTGATATTCTGGGAATATGTTTCCAAAGCGCTGAGAAATGGTAGGGTAGACATTCAAGCCGTAATAATGGTTAAAGTGCTGGTATATTTGTAAAAAAAAAGCTGTTTAAACCAAATTGGAATTCACAATGAAGGAGCTTGAGTCACTGGAAGAAAGTGACTCCAACTCGGGAAATTCACAATGATAACCTAGGTGAATATATAAGAACGTGCTTCAATCACTAGGAATACGTAAATAAAGGGCCTTAATATCTGTAAAACATTGTTTTTCATGACAAGGAGTTCGTGTTCAAAGAACATAGAACCGAGTTGGATACAGGTTACATTTATAATTCAGGGTCAATGTGTTGGCGTTTTTTTGAGAAATGCCTGGTTAGTCCGTTGAACCGGAAGTGATGACGTCACCAAGGGGAGGGGCCACGTGGGCAGGCTCAATTGATCCCAGGTGATGATGATTTGGCCAGGGGACCAGCTGGGAGTGATTACCTCATCGAGGTTAGTTCTGGTGTTAGGGTGAGAGAATTGCGGTTTTTGGCTAGGGTTAGGGTTAGGATAAGGGTTCGGGCTAGCTAGGGTTCCGACGCAGATTAGGGCTAGGTATAGGGATAGGGTTAGAGGTTTAGGGACAGGGTTAGGGTCACGGTGTAGTAACATTGGGAATTCACAATGAATGAGCTTCAACCACTGGACAAATGGGAGTGTCGCACTGAGAATTCACAACTCCAGACTAGGGAAATATTTAGAATTGTGCTTCATACTCAGGAATACATGTTTCCAATAGACTGAATATCTGAACAGCCCAATTTTGTCACTGGGAAATCTTGTTCAAACAGCTGAGAAGAGAGTGTGACACTGTTTACATTTATTTTTCCCGTCAAAAGGAGTTGGCGTTTCCGGGAAAAGGAATTGGTGAAACACTGAAAAATTCATTTTCCTAGAGCTATAGAACACTATGAAAGTATTGAGAACACTAAGAAATGAAAATGGTAGTTAGGCTAGTGTTCCCAGTAGCGTTTTAATGTGCCTTTTAAAAGCCGGTAGGACACACGTGTTGAAATGAAAACTCCCAGCGCTCAAAACAACCAACCTGTGGGATGTGTCAGAGTGTCTCTAGAAATCTTGGAATATGTTTTAGAACCCGAACATCTCTACTGAATTTTGATATTCTGGGAATATGTTTCCAAAGCGCTGAGAATGGTAGGGTAGACATTCAAGCCGTAATAATGGTTAAAGTGCTGGTATATTTGTAAAAAAAAGCTGTTTAACCAAATTGGAATTCACAATGAAGGAGCTTGAGTCACTGGAAGAAAGTGACTCCAACTCGGGAAATTCACAATGATAACCTAGGTGAATATATAAGAACGTGCTTCAATCACTAGGAATACGTAAATAAAGGGCCTTAATATCTGTAAAACATTGTTTCATGACAAGGAGTTCGTGTTCAAAGAACATAGAACCGAGTTGGATACAGGTTACATTTATAATTCAGGGTCAATGTGTTGGCGTTTTTGAGAAATGCCTGGTTAGTCCGTTGAACCGGAAGTGATGACGTCACCAAGGGGAGGGGCCACGTGGGCAGGCTCAATTGATCCCAGGTGATGATGATTTGGCCAGGGGACCAGCTGGGAGTGATTACCTCATCGAGGTTAGTTCTGGTGTGTGCTAGGGGACGGGTTTGGGTCACGGTGTAAAAACATTGGAAAAAAACAAAGAAGCTGTTTAAACCCTGGACATTTGGGATATGTATCCCACACTGATGAATCAGGAGGCTTGGAGTCAGGGGGAAATGGGAGAGAATTGTGACTTCCCACACATTAAACGTCGGGGTAATATAATTAGACTTAATAGGAATTAATCCCTAGGTTTGGTATTATATTAAATCTTTTTTCAAACAACTGATGCAACGTGCGTGACTACTTGTTACTAGGAAATTTTTTACCGTAAAAAATATACTTGCCGCCTCCGGGACTCTGTTTTGGTAAAAAAATCATTGTTTCCACGGGGGGGGGACCCAATACGGGAGGTTCCGTGTTCAAAAAGGGAAAAACATAGGGAAAGCCGAGTGTTTTGGATACAAGTGTAGACATTTTATTAAGTTTCACGGGGTTGCGTTTTTCAATTTGTGTGTTTGGCCGTTTTTTTTGGGGCGAAGCAACAACTTGCACCGTTTGAAAATTAAAACTCTACCAGTTGCTCAATCCGGGGGGGTATATTGGGGAGTGATTGTGCGGGGGACGTCAACCCAAGGGGGGGGATAGGTGAAAATCTTTCGGGGCCAGGGTTTTATGAACTTTGATCATCTCACGCTTGCTTGTATTTGGATTTTCTGTCAGGGAATATGTTTCCAAAGCGGCTGTGAATTATAGATTAGATCCTCAAAGCCGATGTATTGATGGTTTTTTTCTCGGTATATTGTAAAAAAAAAGCCTGTTGAAATCTTTGCCGGGGGGTTTTGGAATTCTTAGGGGAAGAGAGCTTGAGTCACTTAAGAGGGATCGGGGGCTCCACGCTCGTGTTTCAGACGGACACCGGGCCCAGTAGGTGAATTTAGGGCTACGGGAATTAGGGTATTTCAATCGGGTTAGGAATAGGTAAATAATAGAGCTTACTATCGGTAAAACAGGTGTATCAGTGAAAAGGAATTGGGGGGAATATTCAAACAACATAGACCGAAGGGCTTCCATACCCCCAACATGGGGGGTCACATAGTCAATGAAGTGGCTTTGTGAGAAAATGCCTGGTTAGTCAGTTGAAACGGAAGTGATGATTTCACCAAGGGGATGGAGCAACTTGGCCGGCCTCTACTTGAACCCAGGTGATGATTATTGCCAGGTTAGAAAAAACTTATGAGTTGATTACCCTCTCAAGTATTACCTCTCGGGTGAATAGGTGAATTAAAACATTGCGTTCTTGAGCTAGGATAGGGTTAGATAAGGGTTTTTGGGCTAGCTAGGGTTCCAACGCCGATCCATCTAAAAATGATAGGACCCCAATTAGAGCTTTAGCGACAGGGTTAGGTCACGTGTAGTAACATTGGGAATTCTCAAAAATGAGCCTTCAACCACTGGACAAATGGAGTGTCGCAGTGATACTTCACAACTCCAGACGAGGGAAAATTTTTATTTAGTGCTTCAAAACACAGGAAGCCTGGTTCATAAATACGTGAAGGTCTGAACAGGCCAATTATTGTCCGGCCGGAAATCTTGTTCAAAGGAGCCGGGAAGAGAAGTTGACACTGTTTACTTTAATTATGTCCCGACAAACACTGGAAAACAATGCGTTTCGGGAAAGGGAGCTATTGGTGCCACACTGAAAATATTTCATTTTCCTAGAGCTATAGAAACAACTAAGAAATGAAAAAGGAAGAGATGGTTGGTAGTTTCTAGCCTT
>JAJQQW010000134.1:0-40942 GCA_025583905.1 Ia io | reverse complement strand
CCTTGGTGACGTAATCACTTCCGGTTTAATGGCCTAACCAGCCTTCTATCAAAAACGAAAACTCATTGTCCCTGAAATATGAATGTAACCAGTAGCAAACTCGCTTCTATCTTCTTTGAACACGATTTCCAGGTCATGAAACAACGCGTTACAGATATTAAGGGCCTATATTCACGTATTGCCAGTGTTTGAAGCACTTTCTTAGGTATTAAACTAGGTTATCATTGTGAATTTGCCGAGTTGGAGTCACTTTCTTCCAGAGCCTCAGGCTACTTCATTGTGAATTCCAATTTGGTTAAACAGCGTTTTTTACAAATATACCACCACTTTAAACGTTATTACCACTTGAAAGTCGATCCTACCTTTCACAGCGCTTTGGATACAAATTCTCAGTATTTCAAAATTCAGTAGAGGTGTTCCGGTGGTAAAAAACGTATTCCAAGAGTTCAAGAGCCACACTGAAACATCCCGCTGGTCTGTTGTTTTGAGCTCTGAGAGTTTTTATTTTTAAAAACGGTGTCATACCGGCATTGTAAATGCACATTATAACACTACTTGGAACACTAGCCTAACTGACATTTTGATTTCATATTGTTCTCAATACTTTCATACTGTTCTACAGCTCTAGGAAAATGAATGTTTCAGTGTTTCACCAACTCATTTCCCGAAAACGCCAACTCCTTTTGACGGGAAAAATAAAATGTTAACAGTGTCACACTCGGTTCTCAGCTGTTTGAACAGATTTCGAAGTGACAAAATTGTGCTGTTCAGATATTCAGTGTATTGGAATATGTATTCCTAGTGTGTCAAGCACATTTCTAACTATTTCCCTAGTCTGGAGATGTAAATTCTCAGTGCTACACTCCAATTTGTCCAGTGATTGAAGCTCATTCATTGTGAATACCCTTTATTAATACACCGTGACCCTAACCCTGTCCCTAACCCTCTAATCCTAACTCTAAACCTGGCCCTAACCTGAGCCTGAACCCTACCTAGCCCGAACCCTTATCCTAACCCTAACCCTAGCCGAAACCCCAATTCTCTCTAACCCTAACACCAGAACTAACCTCGATGACATCATCACTCCTAGCAGGTCCCCTGGCCAAATCATTATCACCTGGGATCACTTGGGCCCCCCTTCGTGGCCCCTCCCCCTTGGTGACGTAATCACTTCCGGTTTAATGGCCTAACCAGCCTTCTATCAAAAACGAAAACTCATTGTCCCTGAAATATGAATGTAACCAGTAGCAAACTCGCTTCTATCTTCTTTGAACACGATTTCCAGGTCATGAAACAACGCGTTACAGATATTAAGGGCCTATATTCACGTATTGCCAGTGTTTGAAGCACTTTCTTAGGTATTAAACTAGGTTATCATTGTGAATTTGCCGAGTTGGAGTCACTTTCTTCCAGAGCCTCAGGCTACTTCATTGTGAATTCCAATTTGGTTAAACAGCGTTTTTTACAAATATACCAGCACTTTAAACGTTATTACCACTTGAAAGTCGATCCTACCTTTCACAGCGCTTTGGATACAAATTCTCAGTATTTCAAAATTCAGTAGAGGTGTTCCGGTGGTAAAACGTATTCCAAGAGTTCAAGAGCCACTCTGAAACATCCCGCTGGTCTGTTGTTTTGAGCTCTGAGAGTTTTTATTTTAAAACGGTGTCATACCGGCATTGTAAATGCACATTATAACACTACTTGGAACACTAGCCTAACTGACATTTTGATTTCATATTGGTCTCAATACTTTCATACTGTTCTACAGCTCTAGGAAAATGAATGTTTCAGTGTTTCACCAACTCATTTCCCGAAAACGCCAACTCCTTTTGACGGGAAAAATAAATGTTAACAGTGTCACACTCGGTTCTCAGCTGTTTGAACAGGATTTCGAAGTGACAAAATTGTGCTGTTCAGATATTCAGTGTATTGGAATATGTATTCCTAGTGTGTCAAGCACATTTCTAACTATTTCCCTAGTCTGGAGATGTAAATTCTCAGTGCTACACTCCAATTTGTCCAGTGATTGAAGCTCATTCATTGTGAATACCTTTTATTAATACACCGTGACCCTAACCCTGTCCCTAACCCTCTAATCCTAACTCTAAACCTGGCCCTAACCTGAGCCTGAACCCTACCTAGCCCGAACCCTTATCCTAACCCTAACGCTAGCCGAAACCCCAATTCTCTAACCCTAACACCAGAACTAACCTCGATGACATCATCACTCCGAGCAGGTCCCCTGGCCAAATCATTATCACCTGGGATCACTTGGGCCCCCCTTCGTGGCCCCCCCCCCTTGGTGACGTAATCACTTCCGGTTTAATGGCCTAACCAGCCTTCTATCAAAAACGAAAACTCATTGTCCCTGAAATATGAATGTAACCAGTAGCAAACTCGCTTCTATCTTCTTTGAACACGATTTCCAGGTCATGAAACAACGCGTTACAGATATTAAGGGCCTATATTCACGTATTGCCAGTGTTTGAAGCACTTTCTTAGGTATTAAACTAGGTTATCATTGTGAATTTGCCGAGTTGGAGTCACTTTCTTCCAGAGCCTCAGGCTACTTCATTGTGAATTCCAATTTGGTTAAACAGCGTTTTTTACAAATATACCACCACTTTAAACGTTATTACCACTTGAAAGTCGATCCTACCTTTCACAGCGCTTTGGATACAAATTCTCAGTATTTTTCAAATTCAGTAGAGGTGTTCCGGTGGTAAAACGTATTCCAAGAGTTCAAGAGCCACTCTGAAACATCCCGCTGGTCTGTTGTTTTGAGCTCTGAGAGTTTTTATTTTTTAAAACGGTGTCATACCGGCATTGTAAATGCACATTATATAACACTACTTGGAACACTAGCCTAACTGACATTTTGATTTCATATTGTTCTCAATACTTTCATACTGTTCTACAGCTCTAGGAAAATGAATGTTTCAGTGTTTCACCAACTCATTTCCCGAAAACGCCAACTCCTTTTGACGGGAAAAATAAATGTTAACAGTGTCACACTCGGTTCTCAGCTGTTTGAACAAGATTTCGAAGTGACAAAATTGTGCTGTTCAGATATTCAGTGTATTGGAATATGTATTCCTAGTGTGTCAAGCACATTTCTAACTATTTCCCTAGTCTGGAGATGTAAATTCTCAGTGCTACACTCCAATTTGTCCAGTGATTGAAGCTCATTCATTGTGAATACCCTTTTTATTAATACACCGTGACCCTAACCCTGTCCCTAACCCTCTAATCCTAACTCTAAACCTGGCCCTAACCTGAGCCTGAACCCTACCTAGCCCCCCCTGACCCTTATCCTAACCCTAACCCTAGCCGAAACCCCAATTCTCTAACCCTAACACCAGAACTAACCTCGATGACATCATCACTCCTAGCAGGTCCCCTGGCCAAATCATTATCACCTGGGATCACTTGGGCCCCCCTTCGTGGCCCCTCCCCCTTGGTGACGTAATCACTTCCGGTTTAATGGCCTAACCAGCCTTCTATCAAAAACGAAAACTCATTGTCCCTGAAATATGAATGTAACCAGTAGCAAACTCGCTTCTATCTTCTTTGAACACGATTTCCAGGTCATGAAACAACGCGTTACAGATATTAAGGGCCTATATTCACGTATTGCCAGTGTTTGAAGCACTTTCTTAGGTATTAAACTAGGTTATCATTGTGAATTTGCCGAGTTGGAGTCACTTTCTTCCAGAGCCTCAGGCTACTTCATTGTGAATTCCAATTTGGTTAAACAGCGTTTTTTACAAAATATACCACCACTTTAAAACGTTATTACCACTTGAAAAAGTCGATCCTACCTTTCACAGCGCTTTGGATACAAATTCTCTCAGTATTTCAAAATTCAGTAGAGGTGTTCCGGTGGTAAAACGTATTCCAAGAGTTCAAGAGCCACTCTGAAACATCCCGCTGGTCTGTTGTTTTGAGCTCTGAGAGTTTTTATTTTAAAAAACGTGTCATACCGGCATTGTAAATGCACATTATAACACTACTTGGAACACTAGCCTAACTGACATTTTGATTTCATATTGTTCTCAATACTTTCATACTGTTCTACAGCTCTAGGAAAATGAATGTTTCAGTGTTTCACCAACTCATTTCCCGAAAACGCCAACTCCTTTTGACGGGAAAAATAAATGTTAACAGTGTCACACTCGGTTCTCAGCTGTTTGAACAAGATTTCGAAGTGACAAAATTGTGCTGTTCAGATATTCAGTGTATTGGAATATGTATTCCTAGTGTGTCAAGCACATTTCTAACTATTTCCCTAGTCTGGAGATGTAAATTCTCAGTGCTACACTCCAATTTGTCCAGTGATTGAAGCTCATTCATTGTGAATACCCTTTATTAATACACCGTGACCCTAACCCTGTCCCTAACCCTCTAATCCTAACTCTAAACCTGGCCCTAACCTGAGCCTGAACCCTACCTAGCCCGAACCCTTATCCTAACCCTAACCCTAGCCGAAACCCCAATTCTCTAACCCTAACACCAGAACTAACCTCGATGACATCATCACTCCGAGCAGGTCCCCTGGCCAAATCATTATCACCTGGGGATCACTTGGGCCCCCCTTCGTGGCCCCTCCCCCTTGGTGACGTAATCACTTCCGGTTTAATGGCCTAACCAGCCTTCTATCAAAAACGAAAACTCATTGTCCCTGAAATATGAATGTAACCAGTAGCAAACTCGCTTCTATCTTCTTTGAACACGATTTCCAGGTCATGAAACAACGCGTTACAGATATTAAGGGCCTATATTCACGTATTGCCAGTGTTTGAAGCACTTTCTTAGGTATTAAACTAGGTTATCATTGTGAATTTGCCGAGTTGGAGTCACTTTCTTCCAGAGCCTCAGGCTACTTCATTGTGAATTCCAATTTGGTTAAACAGCGTTTTTTAAAATATACCACCACTTTAAACGTTATTACCACTTGAAAGTCGATCCTACCTTTCACAGCGCTTTGGATACAAATTCTCAGTATTTCAAAATTCAGTAGAGGTGTTCCGGTGGTAAAACGTATTCCAAGAGTTCAAGAGCCACTCTGAAACATCCCGCTGGTCTGTTGTTTTTTGAGCTCTGAGAGTTTTTTATTTTAAAACGGTGTCATACCGGCATTGTAAATGCACATTATAACACTACTTGGAACACTAGCCTAACTGACATTTTGATTTCATATTGTTCTCAATACTTTCATACTGTTCTACAGCTCTAGGAAAATGAATGTTTCAGTGTTTCACCAACTCATTTCCCGAAAACGCCAACTCCTTTTGACGGGAAAAAAAAATAATGTTAACAGTGTCACACTCGGTTTCTCAGCTGTTTGAACAAGAAGATTCGAAGTGACAAAATTGTGCTGTTCAGATATTCAGTGTATTGGAATATGTATTCCTAGTGTGTCAAGCACATTTCTAACTATTTCCCTAGTCTGGAGATGTAAATTCTCAGTGCTACACTCCAATTTGTCCAGTGATTGAAGCTCATTCATTGTGAATACCCTTTATTAATACACCGTGACCCTAACCCTGTCCCTAACCCTCTAATCCTAACTCTAAACCTGGCCCTAACCTGAGCCTGAACCCTACCTAGCCCGAACCCTTATCCTAACCCTAACCCTAGCCGAAACCCCAATTCTCTAACCCTAACACCAGAACTAACCTCGATGACATCATCACTCCTAGCAGGTCCCCTGGCCAAATCATTATCACCTGGGATCACTTGGGCCCCCCTTCGTGGCCCCTCCCCCTTGGTGACGTAATCACTTCCGGTTTAATGGCCTAACCAGCCTTCTATCAAAAACGAAAACTCATTGTCCCTGAAATATGAATGTAACCAGTAACCAGTAGCAAACTCGCTTCTATCTTCTTTGAACACGATTTCCAGGTCATGAAACAACGCGTTACAGATATTAAGGGCCTATATTCACGTATTGCCAGTGTTTGAAGCACTTTCTTAGGTATTAAACTAGGTTATCATTGTGAATTTGCCGAGTTGGAGTCACTTTCTTCCAGAGCCTCAGGCTACTTCATTGTGAATTCCAATTTGGTTAAACAGCGTTTTTTTTACAAATATACCACCACTTTAAACGTTTATTACCACTTGAAAGTCGATCCTACCTTTCACAGCGCTTTGGATACAAATTCTCAGTATTTCAAAATTCAGTAGAGGTGTTCCGGTGGTAAAACGTATTCCAAGAGTTCAAGAGCCACTCTGAAACATCCCGCTGGTCTGTTGTTTTGAGCTCTGAGAGTTTTTATTTTAAAACGGTGTCATACCGGCATTGTAAATGCACATTATAACACTACTTGGAACACTAGCCTAACTGATATTTTGATTTCATATTGTTCTCAATACTTTCATACTGTCCTACAGCTCTAGGAAAATGAATGTTTCAGTGTTTCACCAACTCATTTCCCGAAAACGCCAACTCCTTTTGACGGGAAAAAATAAATGTTAACAGTGTCACACTCGGTTCTCAGCAGTTTGAACAAGATTTCGAAGTGACAAAATTGTGCTGTTCAGATATTCAGTGTATTGGAATATGTATTCCTAGTGTGTCAAGCACATTTCTAACTATTTCCCTAGTCTGGAGATGTAAATTCTCAGTGCTACACTCCAATTTGTCCAGTGATTGAAGCTCATTCATTGTGAATACCTTTTATTAATACACCGTGACCCTAACCCTGTCCCTAACCCTCTAATCCTAACTCTAAACCTGGCCCTAACCTGAGCCTGAACCCTACCTAGCCCGAACCCTTATCCTAACCCTAACCCTAGCCCGAAACCCCAATTCTCTAACCCTAACACCAGAAACTAACCTCGATGACATCATCACTCCTAGCAGGTCCCCCTGGCCAAATCATTATCACCTGGGATCACTTGGGCCCCCCTTCGTGGCCCCTCCCCCTTGGTGACGTAATCACTTCCGGTTTAATGGCCTAACCAGCCTTCTATCAAAAACGAAAACTCATTGTCCCTGAAATATGAATGTAACCAGTAGCAAACTCGCTTCTATCTTCTTTGAACACGATTTCCAGGTCATGAAACAACGCGTTACA
The DNA here is from genome assembly GCA_025583905.1 of Ia io. NCBI lineage: Eukaryota > Metazoa > Chordata > Mammalia > Chiroptera > Vespertilionidae > Ia > Ia io. Next base: position 33,860 of record JAJQQW010000134.1, on the reverse strand, counting down.
GATATTAAGGGCCTATATTCACGTATTGCCAGTGTTTGAAGCACTTTCTTAGGTATTAAACTAGGTTATCATTGTGAATTTGCCGAGTTGGAGTCACTTTCTTCCAGAGCCTCAGGCTACTTCATTGTGAATTCCAATTTGGTTAAACAGCGTTTTTTTTAAAAATATACCACCACTTTAAACGTTATTACCACTTGAAAGTCGATCCTACCTTTCACAGCGCTTTGGATACAAATTCTCAGTATTTCAAAATTCAGTAGAGGTGTTCCGGTGGTAAAACGTATTCCAAGAGTTCAAGAGCCACACTGAAACATCCCGCTGGTCTGTTGTTTTGAGCTCTGAGAGTTTTTATTTTTTTAAACGGTGTCATACCGGCATTGTAAATGCACATTATAACACTACTTGGAACACTAGCCTAACTGACATTTTGATTTCATATTGTTCTCAATACTTTCATACTGTTCTACAGCTCTAGGAAAATGAATGTTTCAGTGTTTCACCAACTCATTTCCCGAAAACGCCAACTCCTTTTGACGGGAAAAATAAATGTTAACAGTGTCACACTCGGTTCTCAGCTGTTTGAACAAGATTTCGAAGTGACAAAATTGTGCTGTTCAGATATTCAGTGTATTGGAATATGTATTCCTAGTGTGTCAAGCACATTTCTAACTATTTCCCTAGTCTGGAGATGTAAATTCTCAGTGCTACACTCCAATTTGTCCAGTGATTGAAGCTCATTCATTGTGAATACCCTTTATTAATACACCGTGACCCTAACCCTGTCCCTAACCCTCTAATCCTAACTCTAAACCTGGCCCTAACCTGAGCCTGAACCCTACCTAGCCCGAACCCTTATCCTAACCCTAACCCTAGCCGAAACCCCAATTCTCTAACCCTAACACCAGAACTAACCTCGATGACATCATCACTCCTAGCAGGTCCCCTGGCCAAATCATTATCACCTGGGATCACTTGGGCCCCCCTTCGTGGCCCCTCCCCCTTGGTGACGTAATCACTTCCGGTTTAATGGCCTAACCAGCCTTCTATCAAAAACGAAAACTCATTGTCCCTGAAATATGAATGTAACCAGTAGCAAACTCGCTTCTATCTTCTTTGAACACGATTTCCAGGTCATGAAACAACGCGTTACAGATATTAAGGGCCTATATTCACGTATTGCCAGTGTTTGAAGCACTTTCTTAGGTATTAAACTAGGTTATCATTGTGAATTTGCCGAGTTGGAGTCACTTTCTTCCAGAGCCTCAGGCTACTTCATTGTGAATTCCATTTGGTTAAACAGCGTTTTTTTTTTTAAAAATATACCACCACTTTTAAACGTTATTACCACTTGAAAGTCGATCCTACCTTTCACAGCGCTTTGGATACAAATTCTCAGTATTTCAAAATTCAGTAGAGGTGTTCCGGTGGTAAAAAACGTATTCCAAGAGTTCAAGAGCCACTCTGAAACATCCCGCTGGTCTGTTGTTTTGAGCTCTGAGAGTTTTTATTTTAAAACGGTGTCATACCGGCATTGTAAATGCACATTATAACACTACTTGGAACACTAGCCTAACTGACATTTTGATTTCATATTGTTCTCAATACTTTCATACTGTTCTACAGCTCTAGGAAAATGAATGTTTCAGTGTTTCACCAACTCATTTCCCGAAAACGCCAACTCCTTTTGACGGGAAAAAAAAAAATGTTAACAGTGTCACACTCGGTTCTCAGCAGTTTGAACAAGATTTCGAAGTGACAAAATTGTGCTGTTCAGATATTCAGTGTATTGCAATATGTATTCCTAGTGTGTCAAGCACATTTCTAACTATTTCCCTAGTCTGGAGATGTAAATTCTCAGTGCTACACTCCAATTTGTCCAGTGATTGAAGCTCATTCATTGTGAATACCCTTTATTAATACACCGTGACCCTAACCCTGTCCCTAACCCTCTAATCCTAACTCTAAACCTGGCCCTAACCTGAGCCTGAACCCTACCTAGCCCGAACCCTTATCCTAACCCTAACCCTAGCCGAAACCCCAATTCTCTAACCCTAACAACAGAACTAACCTCGATGACATCATCACTCCTAGCAGGTCCCCTGGCCAAATCATTATCACCTGGGATCACTTGGGCCCCCCTTCGTGGCCCCTCCCCCTTGGTGACGTAATCACTTCCGGTTTAATGGCCTAACCAGCCTTCTATCAAAAACGAAAACTCATTGTCCCTGAAATATGAATGTAACCAGTAGCAAACTCGCTTCTATCTTCTTTGAACACGATTTCCAGGTCATGAAACAACGCGTTACAGATATTAAGGGCCTATATTCACGTATTGCCAGTGTTTGAAGCACTTTCTTAGGTATTAAACTAGGTTATCATTGTGAATTTGCCGAGTTGGAGTCACTTTCTTCCAGAGCCTCAGGCTACTTCATTGTGAATTCCAATTTGGTTAAACAGCGTTTTTTACAAAATATACCACCACTTTAAACGTTATTACCACTTGAAAGTCGATCCTACCTTTCACAGCGCTTTGGATACAAATTCTCAGTATTTCAAAATTCAGTAGAGGTGTTCCGGTGGTAAAACGTATTCCAAGAGTTCAAGAGCCACTCTGAAACATCCCGCTGGTCTGTTGTTTTGAGCTCTGAGAGTTTTTATTTTAAAACGGTGTCATACCGGCATTGTAAATGCACATTATAACACTACTTGGAACACTAGCCTAACTGACATTTTGATTTCATATTGTTCTCAATACTTTCATACTGTTCTACAGCTCTAGGAAAATGAATGAATGTTTCAGTGTTTCACCAACTCATTTCCCGAAAACGCCAACTCCTTTTGACGGGAAAAATAAATGTTAACAGTGTCACACTCGGTTCTCAGCTGTTTGAACAAGATTTCGAAGTGACAAAATTGTGCTGTTCAGATATTCAGTGTATTGGAATATGTATTCCTAGTGTGTCAAGCACATTTCTAACTATTTCCCTAGTCTGGAGATGTAAATTCTCAGTGCTACACTCCAATTTGTCCAGTGATTGAAGCTCATTCATTGTGAATACCCTTTATTAATACACCGTGACCCTAACCCTGTCCCTAACCCTCTAATCCTAACTCTAAACCTGGCCCTAACCTGAGCCTGAACCCTACCTAGCCCGAACCCTTATCCTAACCCTAACCCTAACCCTAACCGAAACCCCAATTCTCTAACCCTAACACCAGAACTAACCTCGATGACATCATCACTCCTAGCAGGTCCCCTGGCCAAATCATTATCACCTGGGATCACTTGGGCCCCCCCCCCCCTCGTGGCCCCTCCCCCTTGGTGACGTAATCACTTCCGGTTTAATGGCCTAACCAGCCTTCTATCAAAAACGAAAACTCATTGTCCCTGAAATATGAATGTAACCAGTAGCAAACTCGCTTCTATCTTCTTTGAACACGATTTCCAGGTCATGAAACAACGCGTTACAGATATTAAGGGCCTATATTCACGTATTGCCAGTGTTTGAAGCACTTTCTTAGGTATTAAACTAGGTTATCATTGTGAATTTGCCGAGTTGGAGTCACTTTCTTCCAGAGCCTCAGGCTACTTCATTGTGAATTCCAATTTGGTTAAACAGCGTTTTTTTTTTACAAATATACCACCACTTTAAACGTTATTACCACTTGAAAGTCGATCCTACCTTTCACAGCGCTTTGGATACAAATTCTCAGTATTTCAAAATTCAGTAGAGGTGTTCCGGTGGTAAAAAAACGTATTCCAAGAGTTCAAGAGCCACTCTGAAACATCCCGCTGGTCTGTTGTTGTTTTGAGCTCTGAGAGTTTTTATTTTAAAACGGTGTCATACCGGCATTGTAAATGCACATTATAACACTACTTGGAACACTAGCCTAACTGACATTTTGATTTCATATTGTTCTCAATACTTTCATACTGTTCTACAGCTCTAGGAAAATGAATGTTTCAGTGTTTCACCAACTCATTTCCCGAAAACGCCAACTCCTTTTGACGGGAAAAAATAAATGTTAACAGTGTCACACTCGGTTCTCAGCAGTTTGAACAAGATTTCGAAGTGACAAAATTGTGCTGTTCAGATATTCAGTGTATTGGAATATGTATTCCTAGTGTGTCAAGCACATTTCTAACTATTTCCCTAGTCTGGAGATGTAAATTCTCAGTGCTACACTCCCAATTTGTCCAGTGATTGAAGCTCATTCATTGTGAATACCCTTTATTAATACACCGTGACCCTAACCCTGTCCCTAACCCTCTAATCCTAACTCTAAACCTGGCCCTAACCTGAGCCTGAACCCTACCTAGCCCGAACCCTTATCCTAACCCTAACCTAGCCGAAAGCCCCAAACCCCAATTCTCTAACCCTAACACCAGAACTAACCTCGATGACATCATCACTCCGAGCAGGTCCCCTGGCCAAATCATTATCACCTGGGATCACTTGGGCCCCCCTTCGTGGCCCCTCCCCCTTGGTGACGTAATCACTTCCGGTTTAATGGCCTAACCAGCCTTCTATCAAAAACGAAAACTCATTGTCCCTGAAATATGAATGTAACCAGTAGCAAACTCGCTTCTATCTTCTTTGAACACGATTTCCAGGTCATGAAACAACGCGTTACAGATATTAAGGGCCTATATTCACGTATTGCCAGTGTTTGAAGCACTTTCTTAGGTATTAAACTAGGTTATCATTGTGAATTTGCCGAGTTGGAGTCACTTTCTTCCAGAGCCTCAGGCTACTTCATTGTGAATTCCAATTTGGTTAAACACAGCGTTTTTTTTTTTAAAAATATACCACCACTTTAAACGTTATTACCACTTGAAAGTCGATCCTACCTTTCACAGCGCTTTGGATACAAATTCTCAGTATTTCAAAATTCAGTAGAGGTGTTCCGGTGGTAAAACGTATTCCAAGAGTTCAAGAGCCACACTGAAACATCCCGCTGGTCTGTTGTTTTGAGCTCTGAGAGTTTTTTTATTTTAAAACGGTGTCATACCGGCATTGTAAATGCACATTATAACACTACTTGGAACACTAGCCTAACTGACATTTTGATTTCATATTGTTCTCAATACTTTCATACTGTTCTACAGCTCTAGGAAAATGAATGTTTTTCAGTGTTTCACCAACTCATTTCCCGAAAACGCCAACTCCTTTTGACGGGAAAAATAAATGTTAACAGTGTCACACTCGGTTCTCAGCTGTTTGAACAAGATTTCGAAGTGACAAAATTGTGCTGTTCAGATATTCAGTGTATTGGAATATGTATTCCTAGTGTGTCAAAGCACATTTCTAACTATTTCCCTAGTCTGGAGATGTAAATTCTCAGTGCTACACTCCAATTTGTCCAGTGATTGAAGCTCATTCATTGTGAATACCCTTTATTAATACACCGTGACCCTAACCCTGTCCCTAACCCTCTAATCCTAACTCTAAACCTGGCCCTAACCTGAGCCTGAACCCTACCTAGCCCGAACCCTTATCCTAACCCTAACCCTAGCCGAAACCCCAATTCTCTAACCCTAACAACAGAACTAACCTCGATGACATCATCACTCCTAGCAGGTCCCCTGGCCAAATCATTATCACCTGGGATCACTTGGGCCCCCCTTCGTGGCCCCTCCCCCTTGGTGACGTAATCACTTCCGGTTTAATGGCCTAACCAGCCTTCTATCAAAAACGAAAACTCATTGTCCCTGAAATATGAATGTAACCAGTAGCAAACTCGCTTCTATCTTCTTTGAACACGATTTCCAGGTCATGAAACAACGCGTTACAGATATTAAGGGCCTATATTCACGTATTGCCAGTGTTTGAAGCACTTTCTTAGGTATTAAACTAGGTTATCATTGTGAATTTGCCGAGTTGGAGTCACTTTCTTCCAGAGCCTCAGGCTACTTCATTGTGAATTCCAATTTGGTTAAACAGCGTTTTTTACAAATATACCACCACTTTAAACGTTATTACCACTTGAAAGTCGATCCTACCTTTCACAGCGCTTTGGATACAAATTCTCAGTATTTCAAAATTCAGTAGAGGTGTTCCGGTGGTAAAACGTATTCCAAGAGTTCAAGAGCCACTCTGAAACATCCCGCTGGTCTGTTGTTTTGAGCTCTGAGAGAGTTTTTATTTTAAAACGGTGTCATACCGGCATTGTAAATGCACATTATAACACTACTTGGAACACTAGCCTAACTGACATTTTGATTTTCATATTGTTCTCAATACTTTCATACTGTTCTACAGCTCTAGGAAAAAATGAATGTTTCAGTGTTTCACCAACTCATTTCCCGAAAACGCCAACTCCTTTTGACGGGAAAAAATAAATGTTAACAGTGTCACACTCGGTTCTCAGCAGTTTGAACAAGATTTCGAAGTGACAAAATTGTGCTGTTCAGATATTCAGTGTATTGGAATATGTATTCCTAGTGTGTCAAGCACATTTCTAACTATTTCCCTAGTCTGGAGATGTAAATTCTCAGTGCTACACTCCAATTTGTCCAGTGATTGAAGCTCATTCATTGTGAATACCCTTTATTAATACACCGTGACCCTAACCCTGTCCCTAACCCTCTAATCCTAACTCTAAAAACCCTGGCCCTAACCTGAGCCTGAACCCTACCTAGCCCGAACCCTTATCCTAACCCTAACCCTAGCCGAAACCCCAATTCTCTAACCCTAACACCAGAACTAACCTCGATGACATCATCACTCCGAGCAGGTCCCCTGGCCAAATCATTATCACCTGGGATCACTTGGGCCCCCCTTCGTGGCCCCTCCCCCTTGGTGACGTAATCACTTCCGGTTTAATGGCCTAACCAGCCTTCTATCAAAAACGAAAACTCATTGTCCCTGAAATATGAATGTAACCAGTAGCAAACTCGCTTCTATCTTCTTTGAACACGATTTCCAGGTCATGAAACAACGCGTTACAGATATTAAGGGCCTATATTCACGTATTGCCAGTGTTTGAAGCACTTTCTTAGGTATTAAACTAGGTTATCATTGTGAATTTGCCGAGTTGGAGTCACTTTCTTCCAGAGCCTCAGGCTACTTCATTGTGAATTCCAATTTGGTTAAACAGCGTTTTTTTTTTAAAATATACCACCACTTTAAACGTTATTACCACTTGAAAGTCGATCCTACCTTTCACAGCGCTTTGGATACAAATTCTCAGTATTTCAAAATTCAGTAGAGGTGTTCCGGTGGTAAAAAAAACGTATTCCAAGAGTTCAAGAGCCACTCTGAAACATCCCGCTGGTCTGTTGTTTTGAGCTCTGAGAGTTTTTATTTTTTAAAACGGTGTCATACCGGCATTGTAAATGCACATTATAACACTACTTGGAACACTAGCCTAACTGACATTTTGATTTCATATTGTTCTCAATACTTTCATACTGTTCTACAGCTCTAGGAAAATGAATGTTTCAGTGTTTCACCAACTCATTTCCCGAAAACGCCAACTCCTTTTGACGGGAAAAAAAAATGTTAACAGTGTCACACTCGGTTCTCAGCTGTTTGAACAAGATTTTTCGAAGTGACAAAATTGTGCTGTTCAGATATTCAGTGTATTGGAATATGTATTCCTAGTGTGTCAAGCACATTTCTAAACTATTTCCCTAGTCTGGGAGATGTAAATTCTCAGTGCTACACTCCAATTTGTCCAGTGATTGAAGCTCATTCATTGTGAATACCCTTTTATTAATACACCGTGACCCTAACCCTGTCCCTAACCCTCTAATCCTAACTCTAAACCTGGCCCTAACCTGAGCCTGAACCCTACCTAGCCCGAACCCTTATCCTAACCCTAACCCTAGCCGAAACCCCAATTCTCTAACCCTAACACCAGAACTAACCTCGATGACATCATCACTCCTAGCAGGTCCCCTGGCCAAATCATTATCACCTGGGATCACTTGGGCCCCCCTTCGTGGCCCCTCCCCCCCCTGGTGACGTAATCACTTCCGGTTTAATGGCCTAACCAGCCTTCTATCAAAAACGAAAACTCATTGTCCCTGAAATATGAATGTAACCAGTAGCAAACTCGCTTCTATCTTCTTTGAACACACGATTTCCAGGTCATGAAACAACGCGTTACAGATATTAAGGGCCTATATTCACGTATTTCCAGTGTTTGAAGCACTTTCTTAGGTATTAAACTAGGTTATCATTGTGAATTTGCCGAGTTGGAGTCACTTTCTTCCAGAGCCTCAGGCTACTTCATTGTGAATTCCAATTTGGTTAAACAGCGTTTTTTACAAATATACCACCACTTTAAACGTTATTACCACTTGAAAGTCGATCCTACCTTTCACAGCGCTTTGGATACAAATTCTCAGTATTTCAAAATTCAGTAGAGGTGTTCCGGTGGTAAAACGTATTCCAAGAGTTCAAGAGCCACTCTGAAACATCCCGCTGGTCTGTTGTTTTGAGCTCTGAGAGTTTTTATTTTAAAACGGTGTCATACCGGCATTGTAAATGCACATTATAACACTACTTGGAACACTAGCCTAACTGACATTTTGATTTCATATTGTTCTCAATACTTTCATACTGTTCTACAGCTCTAGGAAAATGAATGTTTCAGTGTTTCACCAACTCATTTCCCGAAAACGCCAACTCCTTTTGACGGGAAAAATAAATGTTAACAGTGTCACACTCGGTTCTCAGCTGTTTGAACAGATTTCGAAGTGACAAAATTGTGCTGTTCAGATATTCAGTGTATTGGAATATGTATTCCTAGTGTGTCAAGCACATTTCTAACTATTTCCCTAGTCTGGAGATGGAAATTCTCAGTGCTACACTCCAATTTGTCCAGTGATTGAAGCTCATTCATTGTGAATACCTTTTTATTAATACACCGTGACCCTAACCCTGTCCCTAACCCTCTAATCCTAACTCTAAACCTGGCCCTAACCTGAGCCTGAACCCTACCTAGCCCGAACCCTTATCCTAACCCTAACCCTAGCCGAAACCCCAATTCTCTAACCCTAACACCAGAACTAACCTCGATGACATCATCACTCATCCTCCAGGTCCCCCTGGCCAAATCATTATCACCTGGGATCACTTGGGCCCCCCTTCGTGGCCCCTCCCCCTTGGTGACGTAATCACTTCCGGTTTAATGGCCTAACCAGCCTTCTATCAAAAACGAAAACTCATTGTCCCTGAAATATGAATGTAACCAGTAGCAAACTCGCTTCTATCTTCTTTGAACACGATTTCCAGGTCATGAAACAACGCGTTACAGATATTAAGGGCCTATATTCACGTATTGCCAGTGTTTGAAGCACTTTCTTAGGTATTAAACTAGGTTATCATTGTGAATTTGCCGAGTTGGAGTCACTTTCTTCCAGAGCCTCAGGCTACTTCATTGTGAATTCCAATTTGGTTAAACAGCGTTTTTTTTACAAATATACCACCACTTTAAACGTTATTACCACTTGAAAGTCGATCCTACCTTTCACAGCGCTTTGGATACAAATTCTCAGTATTTCAAAATTCAGTAGAGGTGTTCCGGTGGTAAAAACGTATTCCAAGAGTTCAAGAGCCACTCTGAAACATCCCGCTGGTCTGTTGTTTTGAGCTCTGAGAGAGAGTTTTTTTTTTTAAAACGGTGTCATACCGGCATTGTAAATGCACATTATAACACTACTTGGAACACTAGCCTAACTGACATTTTGATTTCATATTGTTCTCAATACTTTCATACTGTTCTACAGCTCTAGGAAAATGAATGTTTCAGTGTTTCACCAACTCATTTCCCGAAAACGCCAACTCCTTTTGACGGGAAAAATAAATGTTAACAGTGTCACACTCGGTTCTCAGCTGTTTGAACAAGATTTCGAAGTGACAAAATTGTGCTGTTCAGATATTCAGTGTATTGGAATATGTATTCCTAGTGTGTCAAGCACATTTCTAACTATTTCCCTAGTCTGGAGATGGAAATTCTCAGTGCTACACTCCAATTTGTCCAGTGATTGAAGCTCATTCATTGTGAATACCCTTTATTAATACACCGTGACCCTAACCCTGTCCCTAACCCTCTAATCCTAACTCTAAACCTGGCCCTAACCTGAGCCTGAACCCTACCTAGCCCGAACCCTTATCCTAACCTAACCTAACCCTAGCCGAAACCCCAATTCTCTAACCCTAACACCAGAACTAACCTCGATGACATCATCACTCCTAGCAGGTCCCCTGGCCAAATCATTATCACCTGGGATCACTTGGGCCCCCCTTCGTGGCCCCCCTCCCCCTTGGTGACGTAATCACTTCCGGTTTAATGGCCTAACCAGCCTTCTATCAAAAACGAAAACTCATTGTCCCTGAAATATGAATGTAACCAGTAGCAAACTCGCTTCTATCTTCTTTGAACACGATTTCCAGGTCATGAAACAACGCGTTACAGATATTAAGGGCCTATATTCACGTATTGCCAGTGTTTGAAGCACTTTCTTAGGTATTAAACTAGGTTATCATTGTGAATTTGCCGAGTTGGAGTCACTTTCTTCCAGAGCCTCAGGCTACTTCATTGTGAATTCCAATTTGGTTAAACAGCGTTTTTTACAAATATACCACCACTTTAAACGTTATTACCACTTGAAAGTCGATCCTACCTTTCACAGCGCTTTGGATACAAATTCTCAGTATTTCAAAATTCAGTAGAGGTGTTCCGGTGGTAAAACGTATTCCAAGAGTTCAAGAGCCACACTGAAAACATCCCGCTGGTCTGTTGTTTTGAGCTCTGAGAGTTTTTATTTTTAAAACGGTGTCATACCGGCATTGTAAATGCACATTATAACACTACTTGGAACACTAGCCTAACTGACATTTTGATTTCATATTGTTCTCAATACTTTCATACTGTTCTACAGCTCTAGGAAAATGAATGTTTCAGTGTTTCACCAACTCATTTCCCGAAAACGCCAACTCCTTTTGACGGGAAAAAAAAATGTTTAACAGTGTCACACTCGGTTCTCAGCTGTTTGAACAGGATTTCGAAGTGACAAAATTGTGCTGTTCAGATATTCAGTGTATTGGAATATGTATTCCTAGTGTGTCAAGCACATTTCTAACTATTTCCCTAGTCTGGAGATGTAAATACTCAGTGCTACACTCCAATTTGTCCAGTGATTGAAGCTCATTCATTGTGAATACCCTTTTATAATACACCGTGACCCTAACCCTGTCCCTAACCCTCTAATCCTAACTCTAAACCTGGCCCTAACCTGAGCCTGAACCCTACCTAGCCCGAACCCTTATCCTAACCCTAACCCTAGCCGAAACCCCAATTCTCTAACCCTAACACCAGAACTAACCTCGATGACATCATCACTCCTAGCAGGTCCCCTGGCCAAATCATTATCACCTGGGATCACTTGGGCCCCCCTTCGTGGCCCCTCCCCCTTGGTGACGTAATCACTTCCGGTTTAATGGCCTAACCAGCCTTCTATCAAAAACGAAAACTCATTGTCCCTGAAATATGAATGTAACCAGTAGCAAACTCGCTTCTATCTTCTTTGAACACGATTTCCAGGTCATGAAACAACGCGTTACAGATATTAAGGGCCTATATTCACGTATTGCCAGTGTTTGAAGCACTTTCTTAGGTATTATTAAACTAGGTTATCATTGTGAATTTGCCGAGTTGGAGTCACTTTCTTCCAGAGCCTCAGGCTACTTCATTGTGAATTCCAATTTGGTTAAACAGCGTTTTTTACAAATATACCACCACTTTAAACGTTATTACCACTTGAAAGTCGATCCTACCTTTCACAGCGCTTTGGATACAAATTCTCAGTATTTCAAAATTCAGTAGAGGTGTTCCGGTGGTAAAACGTATTCCAAGAGTTCAAGAGCCACTCTGAAACATCCCGCTGGTCTGTTGTTTTGAGCTCTGAGAGTTTTTATTTTAAAACGGTGTCATACCGGCATTGTAAATGCACATTATAACACTACTTGGAACACTAGCCTAACTGACATTTTGATTTCATATTGTTCTCAATACTTTCATACTGTTCTACAGCTCTAGGAAAATGAATGTTTCAGTGTTTCACCAACTCATTTCCCGAAAACGCCAACTCCTTTTGACGGGAAAAAAAAAAATGTTAACAGTGTCACACTCGGTTCTCAGCAGTTTGAACAAGATTTCGAAGTGACAAAATTGTGCTGTTCAGATATTCAGTGTATTGGAATATGTATTCCTAGTGTGTCAAGCACATTTCTAACTATTTCCCTAGTCTGGAGATGTAAATTCTCAGTGCTACACTCCAATTTGTCCAGTGATTGAAGCTCATTCATTGTGAATACCCTTTATTAATACACCGTGACCCTAACCCTGTCCCTAACCCTCTAATCCTAACTCTAAACCTGGCCCTAACCTGAGCCTGAACCCTACCTAGCCCGAACCCTTATCCTAACCCTAACCCTAGCCGAAACCCCAATTCTCTAACCCTAACACCAGAACTAACCTCGATGACATCATCACTCCTCCTAGCAGGTCCCCTGGCCAAATCATTATCACCTGGGATCACTTGGGCCCCCCTTCGTGGCCCCTCCCCCTTGGTGACGTAATCACTTCCGGTTTAATGGCCTAACCAGCCTTCTATCAAAAACGAAAACTCATTGTCCCTGAAATATGAATGTAACCAGTAGCAAACTCGCTTCTATCTTCTTTGAACACGATTTCCAGGTCATGAAACAACGCGTTACAGATATTAAGGGCCTATATTCACGTATTGCCAGTGTTTGAAGCACTTTCTTAGGTATTAAACTAGGTTATCATTGTGAATTTGCCGAGTTGGAGTCACTTTCTTCCAGAGCCTCAGGCTACTTCATTGTGAATTCCAATTTGGTTAAACAGCGTTTTTTACAAATATACCACCACTTTAAACGTTATTACCACTTGAAAGTCGATCCTACCTTTCACAGCGCTTTGGATACAAATTCTCAGTATTTCAAAATTCAGTAGAGGTGTTCCGGTGGTAAAACGTATTCCAAGAGTTCAAGAGCCACTCTGAAACATCCCGCTGGTCTGTTGTTTTGAGCTCTGAGAGTTTTTATTTTAAAAAACGGTGTCATACCGGCATTGTAAATGCACATTATAACACTACTTGGAACACTAGCCTAACTGACATTTTGATTTCATATTGTTCTCAATACTTTCATACTGTTCTACAGCTCTAGGAAAATGAATGTTTCAGTGTTTCACCAACTCATTTCCCCCGAAAACGCCAACTCCTTTTGACGGGAAAAAAAAAATGTTAACAGTGTCACACTCGGTTCTCAGCTGTTTGAACAAGATTTCGAAGTGACAAAATTGTGCTGTTCAGATATTCAGTGTATTGGAATATGTATTCCTAGTGTGTCAAGCACATTTCTAACTATTTCCCTAGTCTGGAGATGTAAATTCTCAGTGCTACACTCCAATTTGTCCAGTGATTGAAGCTCATTCATTGTGAATACCCTTTTTATACACCGTGACCCTAACCCTGTCCCTAACCCTCTAATCCTAACTCTAAACCTGGCCCTAACCTGAGCCTGAACCCTACCTAGCCCGAACCCTTATCCTAACCCTAACCCTAGCCGAAAACCCCAATTCTCTCTAACCCTAACACCAGAACTAACCTCGATGACATCATCACTCCTAGCAGGTCCCCTGGCCAAATCATTATCACCTGGGATCACTTGGGCCCCCCTTCGTGGCCCCTCCCCCCCTTGGTGACGTAATCACTTCCGGTTTAATGGCCTAACCAGCCTTCTATCAAAAACGAAAACTCATTGTCCCTGAAATATGAATGTAACCAGTAGCAAACTCGCTTCTATCTTCTTTGAACACGATTTCCAGGTCATGAAACAACGCGTTACAGATATTAAGGGCCTATATTCACGTATTGCCAGTGTTTGAAGCACTTTCTTAGGTATTAAACTAGGTTATCATTGTGAATTTGCCGAGTTGGAGTCACTTTCTTCCAGAGCCTCAGGCTACTTCATTGTGAATTCCAATTTGGTTAAACAGCGTTTTTTTTTTACAAATATACCACCACTTTAAACGTTATTACCACTTGAAAGTCGATCCTACCTTTCACAGCGCTTTTGATACAAAATTCTCAGTATTTCAAAATTCAGTAGAGGTGTTCCGGTGGTAAAACGTATTCCAAGAGTTCAAGAGCCACTCTGAAACATCCCGCTGGTCTGTTGTTTTGAGCTCTGAGAGTTTTTTTTTTAAAACGGTGTCATACCGGCATTGTAAATGCACATTATAACACTACTTGGAACACTAGCCTAACTGACATTTTGATTTCATATTGGTTCTCAATACTTTCATACTGTTCTACAGCTCTAGGAAAATGAATGTTTCAGTGTTTCACCAACTCATTTCCCGAAAACGCCAACTCCTTTTGACGGGAAAAAAAAAATGTTAACAGTGTCACACTCGGTTCTCAGCTGTTTGAACAGGATTTCGAAGTGACAAAATTGTGCTGTTCAGATATTGAGTGTATTGGAATATGTATTCCAGTGTGTCAAGCACATTTCTAAATATTTCCCTAGTCTGGAGATGGAAATACTCAGTGCTACACGCCAATTTGTCCAGTGATTGAAGCTCATTCATTGTGAATACCCTTTATTAATACACCGTGACCCTAACCCTGTCCCTAACCCTCTAATCCTAACTCTAAACCTGGCCCTAACCTGAGCCTGAACCCTACCTAGCCCGAACCCTTATCCTAACCCTAACCCTAGCCGAAACCCCAATTCTCTAACCCTAACACCAGAACTAACCTCGATGACATCATCACTCCAGCAGGTCCCCTGGCCAAATCATTATCACCTGGGATCACTTGGGCCCCCCTTCGTGGCCCCTCCCCCTTGGTGACGTAATCACTTCCGGTTTAATGGCCTAACCAGCCTTCTATCAAAAACGAAAACTCATTGTCCCTGAAATATGAATGTAACCAGTAGCAAACTCGCTTCTATCTTCTTTGAACACGATTTCCAGGTCATGAAACAACGCGTTACAGATATTAAGGGCCTATATTCACGTATTGCCAGTGTTTGAAGCACTTTCTTAGGTATTAAACTAGGTTATCATTGTGAATTTGCCGAGTTGGAGTCACTTTCTTCCAGAGCCTCAGGCTACTTCATTGTGAATTCCAATTTGGTTAAACAGCGTTTTTTAAAAATATACCACCACTTTAAACGTTATTACCACTTGAAAGTCGATCCTACCTTTCACAGCGCTTTGGATACAAATTCTCAGTATTTCAAAATTCAGTAGAGGTGTTCCGGTGGTAAAAAACGTATTCCAAGAGTTCAAGAGCCACTCTGAAACATCCCGCTGGTCTGTTGTTTTGAGCTCTGAGAGTTTTTTTTTTTAAAACGGTGTCATACCGGCATTGTAAATGCACATTATAACACTACTTGGAACACTAGCCTAACTGACATTTTGATTTCATATTGTTCTCAATACTTTCATACTGTTCTACAGCTCTAGGAAAATGAATGTTTCAGTGTTTCACCAACTCATTTCCCGAAAACGCCAACTCCTTTTGACGGGAAAAATAAATGTTAACAGTGTCACACTCGGTTCTCAGCTGTTTGAACAAGATTTCGAAGTGACAAAATTGTGCTGTTCAGATATTCAGTGTATTGGAATATGTATTCCTAGTGTGTCAAGCACATTTCTAACTATTTCCCTAGTCTGGAGATGGAAATTCTCAGTGCTACACTCCAAATTTGTCCAGTGATTGAAGCTCATTCATTGTGAATACCCTTTTTATTAATACACCGTGACCCTAACCCTGTCCCTAACCCTCTAATCCTAACTCTAAACCTGGCCCTAACCTGAGCCTGAACCCTACCTAGCCCGAACCCTTATCCTAACCCTAACCCTAGCCGAAACCCCAATTCTCTAACCCTAACACCAGAACTAACTAACCTCGATGACATCATCACTCCTAGCAGGTCCCCTGGCCAAATCATTATCACCTGGGATCACTTGGGCCCCCCTTCGTGGCCCCTCCCCCTTGGTGACGTAATCACTTCCGGTTTAATGGCCTAACCAGCCTTCTATCAAAAACGAAAAACTCATTGTCCCTGAAATATGAATGTAACCAGTAGCAAACTCGCTTCTATCTTCTTTGAACACGATTTCCAGGTCATGAAACAACGCGTTACAGATATTAAGGGCCTATATTCACGTATTGCCAGTGTTTGAAGCACTTTCTTAGGTATTAAACTAGGTTATCATTGTGAATTTGCCGAGTTGGAGTCACTTTCTTCCAGAGCCTCAGGCTACTTCATTGTGAATTCCAATTTGGTTAAACAGCGTTTTTTACAAATATACCACCACTTTAAACGTTATTACCACTTGAAAGTCGATCCTACCTTTCACAGCGCTTTGGATACAAATTCTCAGTATTTCAAAATTCAGTAGAGGTGTTCCGGTGGTAAAAAACGTATTCCAAGAGTTCAAGAGCCACTCTGAAACATCCCGCTGGTCTGTTGTTTTGAGCTCTGAGAGTTTTTTTTTAAAACGGTGTCATACCGGCATTGTAAATGCACATTATAACACACTACTTGGAACACTAGCCCTAACTGACATTTTGATTTCATATTGTTCTCAATACTTTCATACTGTTCTACAGCTCTAGGAAAATGAATGTTTCAGTGTTTCACCAACTCATTTCCCGAAAACGCCAACTCCTTTTGACGGGAAAAAATAAATGTTAACAGTGTCACACTCGGTTCTCAGCAGTTTGAACAAGATTTCGAAGTGACAAAATTGTGCTGTTCAGATATTCAGTGTATTGGAATATGTATTCCTAGTGTGTCAAGCACATTTCTAACTATTTCCCTAGTCTGGAGATGGAAATACTCAGTGCTACACTCCAATTTGTCCAGTGATTGAAGCTCATTCATTGTGAATACCCTTTATTAATACACCGTGACCCTAACCCTGTCCCTAACCCTCTAATCCTAACTCTAAACCTGGCCCTAACCTGAGCCTGAACCCTACCTAGCCCGAACCCTTATCCTAACCCTAACCCTAACCGAAACCCCCCCAAATCTCTAACCCTAACACCAGAACTTAACCTCGATGACATCATCACTCCTAGCAGGTCCCCTGGCCAAATCATTATCACCTGGGATCACTTGGGCCCCCCTTCGTGGCCCCTCCCCCTTGGTGACGTAATCACTTCCGGTTTAATGGCCTAACCAGCCTTCTATCAAAAAAAACGAAAACTCATTGTCCCTGAAATATGAATGTAACCAGTAGCAAACTCGCTTCTATCTTCTTTGAACACGATTTCCAGGTCATGAAACAACGCGTTACAGATATTAAGGGCCTATATTCACGTATTGCCAGTGTTTGAAGCACTTTCTTAGGTATTAAACTAGGTTATCATTGTGAATTTGCCGAGTTGGAGTCACTTTCTTCCAGAGCCTCAGGCTACTTCATTGTGAATTCCAATTTGGTTAAACAGCGTTTTTTAAAAATATACCACCACTTTAAACGTTATTACCACTTGAAAGTCGATCCTACCTTTCACAGCGCTTTGGATACAAATTCTCAGTATTTCAAAATTCAGTAGAGGTGTTCCGGTGGTAAAACGTATTCCAAGAGTTCAAGAGCCACACTGAAAATCCCGCTGGTCTGTTGTTTTGAGCTCTGAGAGTTTTTTTTTTTTAAACGGTGTCATACCGGCATTGTAAATGCACATTATAACACTACTTGGAACACTAGCCTAACTGACATTTTGATTTTCATATTGTTCTCAATACTTTCATACTGTTCTACAGCTCTAGGAAAATGAATGTTTCAGTGTTTCACCAACTCATTTCCCGAAAAACGCCAACTCCTTTTGACGGGAAAAATAAATGTTAACAGTGTCACACTCGGTTCTCAGCTGTTTGAACAAGATTTCGAAGTGACAAAATTGTGCTGTTCAGATATTCAGTGTATTGGAATATGTATTCCTAGTGTGTCAAGCACACATTTCTAACTATTTCCCTAGTCTGGAGATGTAAATTCTCAGTGCTACACTCCAATTTGTCCAGTCCAGTGATTGAAGCTCATTCATTTGTGAATACCCTTTATTAATACACCGTGACCCTAACCCTGTCCCTAACCCTCTAATCCTAACTCTAAACCTGGCCCTAACCTGAGCCTGAACCCTACCTAGCCCGAACCCTTATCCTAACCCTAACCCTAGCCGAAACCCCAATTCTCTAACCCTAACACCAGAACTAACCTCGATGACATCATCACTCCTAGCAGGTCCCCTGGCCAAATCATTATCACCTGGGATCACTTGGGCCCCCCTTCGTGGCCCCTCCCCCTTGGTGACGTAATCACTTCCGGTTTAATGGCCTAACCAGCCTTCTATCAAAAACGAAAACTCATTGTCCCTGAAATATGAATGTAACCAGTAGCAAACTCGCTTCTATCTTCTTTTTGAACACGATTTCCAGGTCATGAAACAACGCGTTACAGATATTAAGGGCCTATATTCACGTATTGCCAGTGTTTGAAGCACTTTCTTAGGTATTAAACTAGGTTATCATTGTGAATTTGCCGAGTTGGAGTCACTTTCTTCCAGAGCCTCAGGCTACTTCATTGTGAATTCCAATTTGGTTAAACAGCGTTTTTTACAAAATATACCACCACTTTAAACGTTATTACCACTTGAAAGTCGATCCTACCTTTCACAGCGCTTTGGATACAAATTCTCAGTATTTCAAAATTCAGTAGAGGTGTTCCGGTGGTAAAAAAAATATTCCAAGAGTTCAAGAGCCACACTGAAACATCCCGCTGGTCTGTTGTTTTTTGAGCTCTGAGAGTTTTTATTTTAAAAACGGTGTCATACCGGCATTGTAAATGCACATTATAACACTACTTGGAACACTAGCCTAACTGACATTTTGATTTCATATTGGTCTCAATACTTTCATACTGTTCTACAGCTCTAGGAAAATGAATGTTTCAGTGTTTCACCAACTCATTTCCCCGAAAACGCCAACTCCTTTTGACGGGAAAAAAAAAAAAATGTTAACAGTGTCACACTCGGTTCTCAGCTGTTTGAAACAGATTTTTCGAAGTGACAAAATTGTGCTGTTCAGATATTCAGTGTATTGGAATATGTATTCCTAGTGTGTCAAGCACATTTCTAACTATTTCCCTAGTCTGGAGATGGAAATTCTCAGTGCTACACTCCAATTTGTCCAGTGATTGAAGCTCATTCATTGTGAATACCCTTTATTAATACACCGTGACCCTAACCCTGTCCCTAACCCTCTAATCCTAACTCTAAACCTGGCCCTAACCTGAGCCTGAACCCTACCTAGCCCGAACCCTTATCCTAACCCTAACCCTAGCCGAAACCCCAATTCTCTAACCCTAACAACAGAACTAACCTCGATGACATCATCACTCCTAGCAGGTCCCCTGGCCAAATCATTATCACCTGGGATCACTTGGGCCCCCCTTCGTGGCCCCTCCCCCTTGGTGACGTAATCACTTCCGGTTTAATGGCCTAACCAGCCTTCTATCAAAAACAAAAACTCATTGTCCCTGAAATATGAATGTAACCAGTAGCAAACTCGCTTCTATCTTCTTTGAACACGATTTCCAGGTCATGAAACAACGCGTTACAGATATTAAGGGCCTATATTCACGTATTGCCAGTGTTTGAAGCACTTTCTTAGGTATTAAACTAGGTTATCATTGTGAATTTGCCGAGTTGGAGTCACTTTCTTCCAGAGCCTCAGGCTACTTCATTGTGAATTCCAATTTGGTTAAACAGCGTTTTAAAAATATACCACCACTTTAAACGTTATTACCACTTGAAAGTCGATCCTACCTTTCACAGCGCTTTGGATACAAATTCTCAGTATTTCAAAATTCAGTAGAGGTGTTCCGGTGGTAAAACGTATTCCAAGAGTTCAAGAGCCACACTGAAACATCCCGCTGGTCTGTTGTTTTGAGCTCTGAGAGTTTTTATTTTAAAACGGTGTCATACCGGCATTGTAAATGCACATTATAACACACACTACTTGGAACACTAGCCTAACTGATATTTTGATTTCATATTGTTCTCAATACTTTCATACTGTCCTACAGCTCTAGGAAAATGAATGTTTCAGTGTTTCACCAACTCATTTCCCGAAAACGCCAACTCCTTTTGACGGGAAAAAATAAATGTTAACAGTGTCACACTCGGTTCTCAGCTGTTTGAACAGGATTTCGAAGTGACAAAATTGTGCTGTTCAGATATTCAGTGTATTGCAATATGTATTCCTAGTGTGTCAAGCACATTTCTAACTATTTCCCCCTAGTCTGGAGATGGAAATTCTCAGTGCTACACTCCAATTTGTCCAGTGATTGAAGCTCATTCATTGTGAATACCCTTTATTAATACACCGTGACCCTAACCCTGTCCCTAACCCTCTAATCCTAACTCTAAACCTGGCCCTAACCTGAGCCTGAACCCTACCTAGCCCGAACCCTTATCCTAACCCTAACCCTAGCCGAAACCCCCCCGAATTCTCTAACCCTAACCCTAACCCTAACACCAGAACTAACCTCGATGACATCATCACTCCTAGCAGGTCCCCTGGCCAAATCATTATCACCTGGGATCACTTGGGCCCCCCTTCGTGGCCCCTCCCCCTTGGTGACGTAATCACTTCCGGTTTAATGGCCTAACCAGCCTTCTATCAAAAACGAAAACTCATTGTCCCTGAAATATGAATGTAACCAGTAGCAAACTCGCTTCTATCTTCTTTGAACACGATTTCCAGGTCATGAAACAACGCGTTACAGATATTAAGGGCCTATATTCACGTATTGCCAGTGTTTGAAGCACTTTCTTAGGTATTAAACTAGGTTATCATTGTGAATTTGCCGAGTTGGAGTCACTTTCTTCCAGAGCCTCAGGCTACTTCATTGTGAATTCCAATTTGGTTAAACAGCGTTTTTTTTTTAAATATACCACCACTTTAAACGTTATTACCACTTGAAAGTCGATCCTACCTTTCACAGCGCTTTGGATACAAATTCTCAGTATTTCAAATTCAGTAGAGGTGTTCCGGTGGTAAAACGTATTCCAAGAGTTCAAGAGCCACACTGAAACATCCCGCTGGTCTGTTGTTTTGAGCTCTGAGAGTTTTTATTTTAAAACGGTGTCATACCGGCATTGTAAATGCACATTATAACACTACTTGGAACACTAGCCTAACTGACATTTTGATTTCATATTGGTCTCAATACTTTCATACTGTTCTACAGCTCTAGGAAAATGAATGTTTCAGTGTTTCACCAACTCATTTCCCGAAAACGCCAACTCCTTTTGACGGGAAAAAATAAATGTTAACAGTGTCACACTCGGTTCTCAGCAGTTTGAACAAGATTTCGAAGTGACAAAATTGTGCTGTTCAGATATTCAGTGTATTGGAATATGTATTCCTAGTGTGTCAAGCACATTTCTAACTATTTCCCTAGTCTGGAGATGGAAATTCTCAGTGCTACACTCCAATTTGTCCAGTGATTGAAGCTCATTCATTGTGTGAATACCCTTTATTAATACACCGTGACCCTAACCCTGTCCCTAACCCTCTAATCCTAACTCTAAACCTGGCCCTAACCTGAGCCTGAACCCTACCTAGCCCGAACCCTTATCCTAACCCTAACCCTAGCCGAAACCCCAATTCTCTAACCCTAACACCAGAACTAACCTCGATGACATCATCACTCCTCCGCAGGTCCCCTGGCCAAATCATTATCACCTGGGATCACTTGGGCCCCCCTTCGTGGCCCCTCCCCCTTGGTGACGTAATCACTTCCGGTTTAATGGCCTAACCAGCCTTCTATCAAAAACGAAAAACTCATTGTCCCTGAAATATGAATGTAACCAGTAGCAAACTCGCTTCTATCTTCTTTTTGAACACGATTTCCAGGTCATGAAACAACGCGTTACAGATATTAAGGGCCTATATTCACGTATTGCCAGTGTTTGAAGCACTTTCTTAGGTATTAAACTAGGTTATCATTGTGAATTTGCCGAGTTGGAGTCACTTTCTTCCAGAGCCTCAGGCTACTTCATTGTGAATTCCAATTTGGTTAAACAGCGTTTTTTACAAATATACCACCACTTTAAACGTTATTACCACTTGAAAGTCGATCCTACCTTTCACAGCGCTTTGGATACAAATTCTCAGTATTTCAAAATTCAGTAGAGGTGTTCCGGTGGTAAAACGTATTCCAAGAGTTCAAGAGCCACACTGAAACATCCCGCTGGTCTGTTGTTTTTTTGAGCTCTGAGAGTTTTTATTTTTTAAACGGTGTCATACCGGCATTGTAAATGCACATTATAACACTACTTGGAACACTAGCCTAACTGACATTTTGATTTCATATTGTTCTCAATACTTTCATACTGTTCTACAGCTCTAGGAAAATGAATGTTTCAGTGTTTCACCAACTCATTTCCCGAAAACGCCAAACCTTTTGACGGGAAAAAAAAAAATGTTAACAGTGTCACACTCGGTTCTCAGCTGTTTGAACAGGATTTCGAAGTGACAAAATTGTGCTGTTCAGATATTCAGTGTATTGGAATATGTATTCCTAGTGTGTCAAGCACATTTCTAACTATTTCCCTAGTCTGGAGATGGAAATTCTCAGTGCTACACTCCAATTTGTCCAGTGATTGAAGCTCATTCATTGTGAATACCCTTTATTAATACACCGTGACCCTAACCCTGTCCCTAACCCTCTAATCCTAACTCTAAACCTGGCCCTAACCTGAGCCTGAACCCTACCTAGCCCGAACCCTTATCCTAACCCTAACCCTAGCCGAAACCCCAATTCTCTAACCCTAACACCAGAACTAACCTCGATGACATCATCACTCCTAGCAGTCCCCTGGCCAAATCATTATCACCTGGGATCACTTGGGCCCCCCTTCGTGGCCCCTCCCCCTTGGTGACGTAATCACTTCCGGTTTAATGGCCTAACCAGCCTTCTATCAAAAACGAAAAACTCATTGTCCCTGAAATATGAATGTAACCAGTAGCAAACTCGCTTCTATCTTCTTTGAACACGATTTCCAGGTCATGAAACAACGCGTTACAGATATTAAGGGCCTATATTCACGTATTGCCAGTGTTTGAAGCACTTTCTTAGGTATTAAACTAGGTTATCATTGTGAATTTGCCGAGTTGGAGTCACTTTCTTCCAGAGCCTCAGGCTACTTCATTGTGAATTCCAATTTGGTTAAACAGCGTTTTTTACAAATATACCACCACTTTAAACGTTATTACCACTTGAAAGTCGATCCTACCTTTCACAGCGCTTTGGATACAAATTCTCAGTATTTCAAAATTCAGTAGAGGTGTTCCGGTGGTAAAAAAACGTATTCCAAGAGTTCAAGAGCCACTCTGAAACATCCCGCTGGTCTGTTGTTTTTTTGAGCTCTGAGAGTTTTTATTTTTTTTTACGGTGTCATACCGGCATTGTAAATGCACATTATAACACTACTTGGAACACTAGCCTAACTGACATTTTGATTTCATATTGTTCTCAATACTTTCATACTGTTCTACAGCTCTAGGAAAATGAATGTTTCAGTGTTTCACCAACTCATTTCCCGAAAACGCCAACTCCTTTTGACGGGAAAAATAAATGTTAACAGTGTCACACTCGGTTCTCAGCTGTTTGAACAGGATTTTTGAGTGACAAAATTGTGCTGTTCAGATATTCAGTGTATTGCAATATGTATTCCTAGTGTGTCAAGCACATTTCTAACTATTTCCCTAGTCTGGAGATGGAAATACTCAGTGCTACACGCCAATTTGTCCAGTGATTGAAGCTCATTCATTGTGAATACCCTTTATTAATACACCGTGACCCTAACCCTGTCCCTAACCCTCTAATCCTAACTCTAAACCTGGCCCTAACCTGAGCCTGAACCCTACCTAGCCCGAACCCTTATCCTAACCCTAACCCTAGCCGAAACCCCCAATTCTCTAACCCTAACACCAGAACTAACCTCGATGACATCATCATCACATCATCACATCATCACTCCAGCAGTCCCCTGGCCAAATCATTATCACCTGGGATCACTTGGGCCCCCCTTCGTGGCCCCTCCCCCCTTGGTGACGTAATCACTTCCGGTTTAATGGCCTAACCAGCCTTCTATCAAAAACGAAAACTCATTGTCCCTGAAATATGAATGTAACCAGTAGCAAACTCGCTTCTATCTTCTTTTTGACACGATTTTTCCAGGTCATGAAACAACGCGTTACAGATATTAAGGGCCTATATTCACGTATTGCCAGTGTTTGAAGCACTTTCTTAGGTATTAAACTAGGTTATCATTGTGAATTTGCCGAGTTGGAGTCACTTTCTTCCAGAGCCTCAGGCTACTTCATTGTGAATTCCAATTTGGTTAAACAGCGTTTTTTAAAATATATACCCACTTTAAACGTTATTACCACTTGAAAGTCGATCCTACCTTTCACAGCGCTTTGGATACAAATTCTCAGTATTTCAAAATTCAGTAGAGGTGTTCCGGTGGTTTCGGTGGTAAAAACGTATTCCAAGAGTTCAAGAGCCACTCTGAAACATCCCGCTGGTCTGTTGTTTTGAGCTCTGAGAGTTTTTATTTTAAAACGGTGTCATACCGGCATTGTAAATGCACATTATAACACTACTTGGAACACTAGCCTAACTGACATTTTGATTTCATATTGGTCTCAATACTTTCATACTGTTCTACAGCTCTAGGAAAATGAATGTTTCAGTGTTTCACCAACTCATTTCCCGAAAACGCCAACTCCTTTTGACGGGAAAAATAAATGTTAACAGTGTCACACTCGGTTCTCAGCAGTTTGAACAAGATTTCGAAGTGACAAAATTGTGCTGTTCAGATATTCAGTGTATTGGAATATGTATTCCTAGTGTGTCAAGCACATTTCTAACTATTTCCCTAGTCTGGAGATGGAAATTCTCAGTGCTACACTCCAATTTGTCCAGTGATTGAAGCTCATTCATTGTGAATACCCTTTATTAATACACCGTGACCCTAACCCTGTCCCTAACCCTCTAATCCTAACTCTAAACCTGGCCCTAACCTGAGCCTGAACCCTACCTAGCCCGAACCCTTATCCTAACCCTAACCCTAGCCCTAACCGAAACCCCAATTCTCTAACCCTAACACCAGAACTAACCTCGATGACATCATCACTCCTAGCAGGTCCCCTGGCCAAATCATTATCACCTGGGATCACTTGGGCCCCCCTTCGTGGCCCCTCCCCCTTGGTGACGTAATCACTTCCGGTTTAATGGCCTAACCAGCCTTCTATCAAAAACGAAAACTCATTGTCCCTGAAATATGAATGTAACCAGTAGCAAACTCGCTTCTATCTTCTTTGAACACGATTTCCAGGTCATGAAACAACGCGTTACAGATATTAAGGGCCTATATTCACGTATTGCCAGTGTTTGAAGCACTTTCTTAGGTATTAAACTAGGTTATCATTGTGAATTTGCCGAGTTGGAGTCACTTTTTTCTTCCAGAGCCTCAGGCTACTTCATTGTGAATTCCAATTTGGTTAAACAGCGTTTTTTTTACAAATATACCACCACTTTAAACGTTATTACCACTTGAAAGTCGATCCTACCTTTCACAGCGCTTTGGATACAAATTCTCAGTATTTCAAAATTCAGTAGAGGTGTTCCGGTGGTAAAACGTATTCCAAGAGTTCAAGAGCCACACTGAAACATCCCGCTGGTCTGTTGTTTTTTTGCTCTGAGAGTTTTTTTTTTTTAAAACGGTGTCATACCGGCATTGTAAATGCACATTATAACACTACTTGGAACACTAGCCTAACTGACATTTTGATTTCATATTGGTCTCAATACTTTCATACTGTTCTACAGCTCTAGGAAAATGAATGTTTCAGTGTTTCACCAACTCATTTCCCGAAAACGCCAACTCCTTTTGACGGGAAAAATAAATGTTAACAGTGTCACACTCGGTTCTCAGCTGTTTGAACAGGATTTCGAAGTGACAAAATTGTGCTGTTCAGATATTCAGTGTATTGCAATATGTATTCCTAGTGTGTCAAGCACATTTCTAACTATTTCCCTAGTCTGGAGATGGAAATACTCAGTGCTACACGCCAATTTGTCCAGTGATTGAAGCTCATTCATTGTGAATACCCTTTATTAATACACCGTGACCCTAACCCTGTCCCTAACCCTCTAATCCTAACTCTAAACCTGGCCCTAACCTGAGCCTGAACCCTACCTAGCCCGAACCCTTATCCTAACCCTAACGCTAGCCGAAACCCCAATTCTCTAACCCTAACACCAGAACTAACCTCGATGACATCATCACTCCTCCGCAGGTCCCCTGGCCAAATCATTATCACCTGGGATCACTTGGGCCCCCCTTCGTGGCCCCTCCCCCTTGGTGACGTAATCACTTCCGGTTTAATGGCCTAACCAGCCTTCTATCAAAAACGAAAACTCATTGTCCCTGAAATATGAATGTAACCAGTAGCAAAAACTCGCTTCTATCTTCTTTGAACACGATTTCCAGGTCATGAAACAACGCGTTACAGATATTAAGGGCCTATATTCACGTATTGCCAGTGTTTGAAGCACTTTCTTAGGTATTAAACTAGGTTATCATTGTGAATTTGCCGAGTTGGAGTCACTTTCTTCCAGAGCCTCAGGCTACTTCATTGTGAATTCCAATTTGGTTAAACAGCGTTTTTTACAAAATATACCACCACTTTAAACGTTATTACCACTTGAAAGTCGATCCTACCTTTCACAGCGCTTTGGATACAAATTCTCAGTATTTCAAAAATTCAGTAGAGGTGTTCCGGTGGTAAAACGTATTCCAAGAGTTCAAGAGCCACACTGAAAAATCCCGCTGGTCTGTTGTTTTGAGCTCTGAGAGTTTTTATTTTAAAACGGTGTCATACCGGCATTGTAAATGCACATTATAACACTACTTGGAACACTAGCCTAACTGACATTTTGATTTCATATTGGTTCTCAATACTTTCATACTGTTCTACAGCTCTAGGAAAATGAATGTTTCAGTGTTTCACCAACTCATTTCCCGAAAACGCCAACTCCTTTTGACGGGAAAAAAAAATGTTAACAGTGTCACACTCGGTTCTCAGCTGTTTTTGAACAAGATTTCGAAGTGACAAAATTGTGCTGTTCAGATATTCAGTGTATTGGAATATGTATTCCTAGTGTGTCAAGCACATTTCTAACTATTTCCCTAGTCTGGAGATGGAAATTCTCAGTGCTACACACTCCAATTTGTCCAGTGATTGAAGCTCATTCATTGTGAATACCCTTTATTAATACACCGTGACCCTAACCCTGTCCCTAACCCTCTAATCCTAACTCTAAACCTGGCCCTAACCTGAGCCTGAACCCTACCTAGCCCGAACCCTTATCCTAACCCTAACCCTAGCCGAAACCCCAATTCTCTAACCCTAACACCAGAACACAACCTCGATGATGATCATCACTCTCCAGCAGGTCCCCTGGCCAAATCATTATCACCTGGGATCACTTGGGCCCCCCTTCGTGGCCCCTCCCCCTTGGTGACGTAATCACTTCCGGTTTAATGGCCTAACCAGCCTTCTATCAAAAACGAAAACTCATTGTCCCTGAAATATGAATGTAACCAGTAGCAAACTCGCTTCTATCTTCTTTGAACACACGATTTCCAGGTCATGAAACAACGCGTTACAGATATTAAGGGCCTATATTCACGTATTGCCAGTGTTTGAAGCACTTTCTTAGGTATTAAACTAGGTTATCATTGTGAATTTGCCGAGTTGGAGTCACTTTCTTCCAGAGCCTCAGGCTACTTCATTGTGAATTCCAATTTGGTTAAACAGCGTTTTTTACAAATATATACCACCACTTTAAACGTTATTACCACTTGAAAGTCGATCCTACCTTTCACAGCGCTTTGGATACAAATTCTCAGTATTTCAAAATTCAGTAGAGGTGTTCCGGTGGTAAAACGTATTCCAAGAGTTCAAGAGCCACTCTGAAACATCCCGCTGGTCTGTTGTTTTGAGCTCTGAGAGTTTTTATTTTAAAACGGTGTCATACCGGCATTGTAAATGCACATTATAACACTACTTGGAACACTAGCCTAACTGACATTTTGATTTCATATTGGTCTCAATACTTTCATACTGTTCTACAGCTCTAGGAAAATGAATGTTTCAGTGTTTCACCAACTCATTTCCCGAAAACGCCAACTCCTTTTGACGGGAAAAAATAAATAAATGTTAACAGTGTCACACTCGGTTCTCAGCAGTTTTTGAACAGGATTTCGAAGTGACAAAATTGTGCTGTTCAGATATTCAGTGTATTGGAATATGTATTCCTAGTGTGTCAAGCACATTTCTAACTATTTCCCTAGTCTGGAGATGGAAATACTCAGTGCTACACGCCAATTTGTCCAGTGATTGAAGCTCATTCATTGTGAATACCCTTTATTAATACACCGTGACCCTAACCCTGTCCCTAACCCTCTAATCCTAACTCTAAACCTGGCCCTAACCTGAGCCTGAACCCTACCTAGCCCGAACCCTTATCCTAACCCTAACCCTAGCCCGAAACCCCCCCAATTCTCTAACCCTAACACCAGAACTAACCTCGATGACATCATCACATCATCACTCCTAGCAGGTCCCCTGGCCAAATCATTATCACCTGGGATCACTTGGGCCCCCCTTCGTGGCCCCTCCCCCTTGGTGACGTAATCACTTCCGGTTTAATGGCCTAACCAGCCTTCTATCAAAAACGAAAACTCATTGTCCCTGAAATATGAATGTAACCAGTAGCAAACTCGCTTCTATCTTCTTTGAACACGATTTCCAGGTCATGAAACAACGCGTTACAGATATTAAGGGCCTATATTCACGTATTGCCAGTGTTTGAAGCACTTTCTTAGGTATTAAACTAGGTTATCATTGTGAATTTGCCGAGTTGGAGTCACTTTCTTCCAGAGCCTCAGGCTACTTCATTGTGAATTCCAATTTGGTTAAACAGCGTTTTTTTACAAATATACCACCACTTTAAACGTTATTACCACTTGAAAGTCGATCCTACCTTTCACAGCGCTTTGGATACAAATTCTCAGTATTTCAAAATTCAGTAGAGGTGTTCCGGTGGTAAAAAACGTATTTCCAAGAGTTCAAGAGCCACACTGAAACATCCCGCTGGTCTGTTGTTTTGAGCTCTGAGAGTTTTTTTTTTTAAAACGGTGTCATACCGGCATTGTAAATGCACATTATAACACTACTTGGAACACTAGCCTAACTGACATTTTGATTTCATATTGGTCTCAATACTTTCATACTGTTCTACAGCTCTAGGAAAATGAATGTTTCAGTGTTTCACCAACTCATTTCCCGAAAACCCGAAAACGCCAACTCCTTTTGACGGGAAAAATAAATGTTAACAGTGTCACACTCGGTTCTCAGCAGTTTGAACAAGATTTCGAAGTGACAAAATTGTGCTGTTCAGATATTCAGTGTATTGGAATATGTATTCCTAGTGTGTCAAGCACATTTCTAACTATTTCCCTAGTCTGGAGATGGAAATACTCAGTGCTACACTCCAATTTGTCCAGTGATTGAAGCTCATTCATTGTGAATACCCTTTTTATTAATACACCGTGACCCTAACCCTGTCCCTAACCCTCTAATCCTAACTCTAAACCTGGCCCTAACCTGAGCCTGAACCCTACCTAGCCCCCTAACCCTTATCCTAACCCTAACCCTAGCCGAAACCCCAATTCTCTAACCCTAACACCAGAACTAACCTCGATGACATCATCACTCCTAGCAGGTCCCCTGGCCAAATCATTATCACCTGGGATCACTTGGGCCCCCCTTCGTGGCCCCTCCCCCTTGGTGACGTAATCACTTCCGGTTTAATGGCCTAACCAGCCTTCTATCAAAAACGAAAACTCATTGTCCCTGAAATATGAATGTAACCAGTAGCAAACTCGCTTCTATCTTCTTTGAACACGATTTCCAGGTCATGAAACAACGCGTTACAGATATTAAGGGCCTATATTCACGTATTGCCAGTGTTTGAAGCACTTTCTTAGGTATTAAACTAGGTTATCATTGTGAATTTGCCGAGTTGGAGTCACTTTCTTCCAGAGCCTCAGGCTACTTCATTGTGAATTCCAATTTGGTTAAACAGCGTTTTTTAAAAATATACCACCACTTTAAACGTTATTACCACTTGAAAGTCGATCCTACCTTTCACAGCGCTTTGGATACAAATTCTCAGTATTTCAAAATTCAGTAGAGGTGTTCCGGTGGTAAAACGTATTCCAAGAGTTCAAGAGCCACACTGAAACATCCCGCTGGTCTGTTGTTTTTTTGCTCTGAGAGTTTTTTTATTTTAAAACGGTGTCATACCGGCATTGTAAATGCACATTATAACACTACTTGGAACACTAGCCTAACTGACATTTTGATTTCATATTGGTCTCAATACTTTCATACTGTTCTACAGCTCTAGGAAAATGAATGTTTCAGTGTTTCACCAACTCATTTCCCGAAAACGCCAACTCCTTTTGACGGGAAAAAAAAAAATGTTAACAGTGTCACACTCGGTTCTCAGCTGTTTGAACAAGATTTTCGAAGTGACAAAATTGTGCTGTTCAGATATTCAGTGTATTGGAATATGTATTCCTAGTGTGTCAAGCACATTTCTAACTATTTCCCTAGTCTGGAGATGGAAATTCTCAGTGCTACACTCCAATTTGTCCAGTGATTGAAGCTCATTCATTGTGAATACCCTTTATTAATACACCGTGACCCTAACCCTGTCCCTAACCCTCTAATCCTAACTCTAAACCTGGCCCTAACCTGAGCCTGAACCCTACCTAGCCCGAACCCTTATCCTAACCCTAACCCTAGCCGAAACCCCCAATTCTCTAACCCTAACACCAGAACTAACCTCGATGACATCATCACTCCTAGCAGGTCCCCTGGCCAAATCATTATCACCTGGGATCACTTGGGCCCCCCTTCGTGGCCCCTCCCCCTTGGTGACGTAATCACTTCCGGTTTAATGGCCTAACCAGCCTTCTATCAAAAACGAAAACTCATTGTCCCTGAAATATGAATGTAACCAGTAGCAAACTCGCTTCTATCTTCTTTGAACACGATTTCCAGGTCATGAAACAACGCGTTACAGATATTAAGGGCCTATATTCACGTATTGCCAGTGTTTGAAGCACTTTCTTAGGTATTAAACTAGGTTATCATTGTGAATTTGCCGAGTTGGAGTCACTTTCTTCCAGAGCCTCAGGCTACTTCATTGTGAATTCCAATTTGGTTAAACAGCGTTTTTTACAAATATACCACCACTTTAAACGTTATTACCACTTGAAAGTCGATCCTACCTTTCACAGCGCTTTGGATACAAATTCTCAGTATTTCAAAATTCAGTAGAGGTGTTCCGGTGGTAAAACGTATTCCAAGAGTTCAAGAGCCACACTGAAACATCCCGCTGGTCTGTTGTTTTGAGCTCTGAGAGTTTTTATTTTAAAACGGTGTCATACCGGCATTGTAAATGCACATTATAACACTACTTGGAACACTAGCCTAACTGACATTTTGATTTCATATTGGTCTCAATACTTTCATACTGTTCTACAGCTCTAGGAAAATGAATGTTTCAGTGTTTCACCAACTCATTTCCCGAAAACGCCAACTCCTTTTGACGGGAAAAATAAATGTTAACAGTGTCACACTCGGTTCTCAGCTGTTTGAACAGGATTTCGAAGTGACAAAATTGTGCTGTTCAGATATTCAGTGTATTGCAATATGTATTCCTAGTGTGTCAAGCACATTTCTAACTATTTCCCTAGTCTGGAGATGGAAATACTCAGTGCTACACGCCAATTTGTCCAGTGATTGAAGCTCATTCATTGTGAATACCCTTTATTAATACACCGTGACCCTAACCCTGTCCCTAACCCTCTAATCCTAACTCTAAACCTGGCCCTAACCTGAGCCTGAACCCTACCTAGCCCGAACCCTTATCCTAACCCTAACCCTAGCCGAAACCCCAATTCTCTAACCCTAACACCAGAACTAACCTCGATGACATCATCACTCCTAGCAGGTCCCCTGGCCAAATCATTATCACCTGGGATCACTTGGGCCCCCCTTCGTGGCCCCTCCCCCTTGGTGACGTAATCACTTCCGGTTTAATGGCCTAACCAGCCTTCTATCAAAAACGAAAACTCATTGTCCCTGAAATATGAATGTAACCAGTAGCAAACTCGCTTCTATCTTCTTTGAACACGATTTCCAGGTCATGAAACAACGCGTTACAGATATTAAGGGCCTATATTCACGTATTGCCAGTGTTTGAAGCACTTTCTTAGGTATTAAACTAGGTTATCATTGTGAATTTGCCGAGTTGGAGTCACTTTCTTCCAGAGCCTCAGGCTACTTCATTGTGAATTCCAATTTGGTTAAACAGCGTTTTTTACAAATATACCAGCACTTTAAACGTTATTACCACTTGAAAGTCGATCCTACCTTTCACAGCGCTTTGGATACAAATTCTCAGTATTTCAAAATTCAGTAGAGGTGTTCCGGTGGTAAAACGTATTCCAAGAGTTCAAGAGCCACTCTGAAACATCCCGATGGTCTGTTGTTTTGAGCTCTGAGAGTTTTTATTTTAAAACGGTGTCATACCGGCATTGTAAATGCACATTATAACACTACTTGGAACACTAGCCTAACTGACATTTTGGTTTCATATTGGTCTCAATACTTTCATACTGTTCTACAGCTCTAGGAAAATGAATGTTTCAGTGTTTCACCAACTCATTTCCCGAAAACGCCAACTCCTTTTGACGGGAAAAATAAATGTTAACAGTGTCACACTCGGTTCTCAGCTGTTTGAACAGGATTTCGAAGTGACAAAATTGTGCTGTTCAGATATTCAGTGTATTGGAATATGTATTCCTAGTGTGTCAAGCACATTTCTAACTATTTCCCTAGTCTGGAGATGGAAAAATTACTCAGTGCTACACTCCAATTTGTCCAGTGATTGAAGCTCATTCATTGTGAATACCCTTTTATTAATACACCGTGACCCTAACCCTGTCCCTAACCCTCTAATCCTAACTCTAAACCTGGCCCTAACCTGAGCCTGAACCCTACCTAGCCCGAACCCTTATCCTAACCCTAACCCTAGCCGAAACCCCAATTCTCTAACCCTAACACCAGAACTAACCTCGATGACATCATCACTCCTAGCAGGTCCCCTGGCCAAATCATTATCACCTGGGATCACTTGGGCCCCCCTTCGTGGCCCCTCCCCCTTGGTGACGTAATCACTTCCGGTTTAATGGCCTAACCAGCCTTCTATCAAAAACGAAAACTCATTGTCCCTGAAATATGAATGTAACCAGTAGCAAACTCGCTTCTATCTTCTTTGAACACGATTTCCGGTCATGAAACAACGCGTTACAGATATTAAGGGCCTATATTCACGTATTGCCAGTGTTTGAAGCACTTTCTTAGGTATTAAACTAGGTTATCATTGTGAATTTGCCGAGTTGGAGTCACTTTCTTCCAGAGCCTCAGGCTACTTCATTGTGAATTCCAATTTGGTTAAACAGCGTTTTTTACAAATATACCACCACTTTAAACGTTATTACCACTTGAAAGTCGATCCTACCTTTCACAGCGCTTTGGATACAAATTCTCAGTATTTCAAAATTCAGTAGAGGTGTTCCGGTG
>JAJQQW010000449.1:0-27801 GCA_025583905.1 Ia io | reverse complement strand
GTGTACCATTTGTTAAGCTTGGACAAACGGATGAAACTGTAAAACTGTCACATGTGAAGTAAATGTATCTCTCATCCATATACAGGTTAGGGCAAAAGCAGAATTACTGAAGTTAGTATATAAAACAAAGAGCTTATTCTCTATTTTAAATAAATATTTTATATATTTAAAAATATGTTCCTTGATTTTTAAAAATGAAAGAAAGGGAGAGAGAGAGAGAGAGAGAGAGAGAGAGAGAGAGAGAATGGTGATATAAGAAACATCAAATAGATGCCTCCTATATGCCACCTACAGGGCATCCAGCCAAGTGTGTTCCCTTTCCTGGCATGGAATCAGTGATCTTTCATGGCAAGGAATGTTGCCCAACCACCTTAAGTACAATGGCCAGGGAAGAGTTTGTACTTCTATTATTATTTATTATTGAATTAATTTTCATACAACTCTAAAGCTACATTACTCCACCCTATATTTTCCTCCTGCATTTTATAATCTGTCTTCTGCCTTCCTCACCCTAAATGCATTCATTGATTTTCCTTCCTTTACAAGATTAGTTCACATTTTTCATAAATTTTGAAACACTATAAGGTGTTCATTCTTTAACAAATATTGGTCTCTGCCATGCTACACAGTTATTTTGAGGTTGAACACTAATACTTATGTGAAATGTTATTTTTTATTGCTGAATAGTATTATGTTCTGTGTAATAACACTTTATCTATTGATCTGTCTATGGTTTTTGTTATTTTCTGATTTAGGGTATTATAAATAAATTTTCTGGAAATACTGTGTTCAGTTATTTATATAAATGTATGTTTTACTTATCTAAATGTTACTTATCTAAATGTGACGATATGCAAAACTCTGATCTAAAATGCTCATTCTCTTTGTCTTCCAATTCACACACACTAATGAAAATTCTACTTTTTCTTTATCCCTGTAAACACATGTGATGTTTAATATTTTTAAATTGTAGGCCCATAAATCAGTATAGTGTTAACTTGTTTTTTTTAATACATTTCCATAAGAAATTTTTATGGTGAGCATTTCCTTGTGCATTTATTTACACTGTCTTTATCTCCTTTGTTGAAAGGTCTGGTCAGAAACTTTTGCAATTTTTAAAATGAATTTCAGGATTTAACCAATAGGAGGACAGTTCAGCATCTAATTCATCTCTATTCACTTCACCTATTCCTTAAGGACTCAATTGATTTCTTTTCCATTTGGAACTATATGTTTTGAATACTGGAAGGAAAATTGTTTTTCTCAAATTTTATCTTATGCACAATTTAATGCACACTTGAATGATACAGTTTTAAGTTAAATCTACGGTGCTAACATTCTCCGCCATTTATTTCAAGTAAAAATATTCAATAGTAAATTAAGTGAAGTGAAGTTTGTACTATTTGTCAATTTTCCTTGTGGTAAATACTCTCATCATGATCAGTTTCAAAATGTTGGCACAGAACATGGGCATGCTAGGATATTTCAGTAGCACATCATTTTATTTCCAACATGCTGATGCAGTAGGTACAAATATACTCAAGAACATTCATAATAAATAGTAAAATAATGGGAAGTGGCAAGTTTTAATTATTTTTTAAACATTGATGTAAGTGAAATTGATTTAAATATACATTCAAAAATATATTTTATTGATTTCAGTGAGGAAGGGAGGGGAGAGAGAGAGAGAGAAAGATGAATGATGAGAGAATCACTGATAGGCTGCCTCCTGCATGCACCACAATATGAATCCAGTCCACCACCTAAGCATGTGTCCTGACCAGGAATTGATCAGTCACCTGTAGGGTCATAGGTTAACACTCAACCAAGGAACCACGCTTGCCCGGCTCTCCTAAGATTACCAGAGATCCCACGCAACCTGCAACCAGGGTAGCAATGAGCAGTGGCAGCTCCTCCTGGTCTAATCCCTGAATCTGTTCTCAATGCCTCCTTTACTTTGAATGCCCAGTGTGCTAACAGCAGTTTCACTTTGGCTGATTTATTTCCCACAATGTTTCTAGAGAGTCAAAGGAGCCTGCTGTTTCCTGTTCTATCTCTCTGCTGTTTCCTGTGCTATCTTAAGGCCTACATTTTTTCATTATCCCCAGTTTCAATTAATGTACCCTCAAAATCTTCTGAACTCGTGCAGTGAAATCTTTTCAAACATGAAGTAATGAACTCTAACAATACACACCAAGGTGAGGCCTACCTTCTCCACACTGCTTCCTGTTCCTAAACACAGGTATGCCTGGGACATCTTCTACAAAACAGAACAAGGCATGATTTTGCTTTGATGACCTGGAAGAAAACATGATGGTCTTCAGTCAAATTGGTGTTGTTGAATCAAATAAATTTAACACTATTCTTTTTTTAATTGATTTTTTAGAGAGAGGGGAAACAAAGAAACATCAATGATGAGAGTGAATCATTGATCAGCTGTCTCCTGTATGCCCCCTACAGGGATGGAGCTCCCCAACCTAGGCAAGTGCCCTGACTTGGAATCCAACCAGATACCTTGTTTCATGTGTCCGTGCCCAACCACTGAGCCATGCCATGTGGGCAAACTTTCTTTTTATTGTTGACTCTATTACAAATAGACCCAATTTCCCCCATCCTCATCCCCCTTTGCCTCCCTCTTCCCTTCCTCCACCATTTCTAGGCACTCAGCACATTATTGTCTATGTTCATGGACTATACATATATGTATATACTTTTTTTTTTTGCTGCATTTCACTTTACCTTGCACAAAATGAATACAACCAATTGACTAAGCAGCTCCAGAACTATTAGTGTTCATTAATCAAGAAGTAAATGATGTCAGAAGGAAAACTTTTCAATTCCTTGCATACACATATTGCAAACACAACAAATTCCTCACATATACGACACAGCTGGTTTTGACACATAGAAAGCCTAAGCAAGTAGGGTGAGTACTGAATATCCACATGGGTCAGACCAGGAGTCATGCTCCAGGAGCTAGACTACACCTAGCCTGTTATTCACGCTGCCCGCATATACATCTGCCCTGTGAAGTTCACTGTCCCTTGTCAGATTGAAATACAAATAGCTCCTTCCATTTTCAGGATCATCATTTCCAAGGTGGACAATCCACACACGGAAATCCAGGCAGCTCCAATATGCTCGCTCAGCTGTATTTTACATGACACCTCCACAAGCCAGGCTCCAGTTCAAATTCTGTACAGGAAGTTCCCATTGTCGTCAAAGAACTCTTGCCCCCTCTGCACTACCTTGCTACTGAAGTTCTGCTGACCCAGTTCTCTTGCCTTCAGTGCTTCCAGCTCCTTCACACTTGGCAATCCATCACTGTCAGTGCCTCTGGCGCCCTCACAACCACTGGTGGAGTACTTCTGCAGCTCTCTGTGCTGAGCTTAGGCTGCAGGAATAGGCACAAAGCTTTCCTTCTCCAGGCTCTGGACTCCTTTATTCCTTCCCTTCCATCTCCTCGGGGTGTTTGTACTCTGAGTATTCGGTTCTGTCCCCCTCAAAGCTGTGCTGTGACCTTGGCCTTGGGATGAGGCTTCAGCTCCTGACATAGGGTGGCCTGCAGAAAGCAGCTCCCAGGCATCCCCAGGGCCTGGAAGCTGGCGGAGCGAGTGGGCAAGCCCAGCTTTCTGAAGGACTTTTTGATCCTGCTTCAGTTTCTTCTCCAATGTGGGTACAGACTTGCTTTTTAAAACCCTTTTGATCACATCGGAGCTAATATCCAAGCCTTCAGCCAATCTTGGAACTGACCAGGACTCTGGAAATTCTTCATGTAAATACCAGATCTACTCCATGGCTTCCCTTGTCAGAATCCCGGGCGGGGACCCTCGCGGCTCCAGTAGCCTCTGAATTTTCTGGAACAGGATGTCTTTTTTCTGTCGTCTTGGGGTGCTGGGGGAGAGAACCAATGGCAGAAGCCATGCGTGGGAGCAACATGGATGGTTGAAGGTCTCGGGCTAAATCAGGGAGCGCCCAGCCCTAGTCTCTTTGTTCACTGCCCTGTAAATCTAACACCCACAACAGCAGCCCGGAGCAAGGTGAGGTCTCTAAACAGGCGATGAAATACGTCCCTGGTTAAGGGACCCGTGGTCCCAAAGGAGCCGAACACCTGCCCCTGTGCTTCTTATGAGGGAAGTGAAAGATGAGACAGAGGGCTGTAGACCAGGACACAGGCTTTATTAGAAGAGAAGACCCCTGCTGGGCTACCTTCCAAAGGAAGAGAGAGCACATGTGCAGGGGTGAAGGTGCCTTTTGAGGGGAGGAAAGGGAAGGGACGGGGCTTAGGGTACTCAGCACATGCTGATTCGTGGTTTCATATAAGGCACATAATTAGGGACTTAGGAATTGGGGGCTTAGGGTATTTGGCAGGTGCTGATTGGTGGTTCAATGTACAGTCCATATAAGGTGCCTGGTTATGTGCTCAGGAATGTTCGGGCTGCAGGTGGAGTTTACGTCATTCTCTGTCCACCATTTGGGGGAAGGGAGGATCTATCATTCCAGGCTTTTGGTAATATTAAAAAAAAATTGAGAGTCCGGGCAAGGTCAGGGGGTGAAGGTCCATCTTCCATAGCTACTTCCAGCTGAGAGGGGGCATCATTAGAGGCGTCTACCCGGGGTCTCAAGGATTCTGGTGTTAGGTTCTGAATTCAAGGCCAGATAGATCTCTCCCACCTTCTGGTTGGCGAACGCCTGTATTCTGTTCTGCAGGAAACTAGTGAAACAGCACATGAGACCGGGGCCAAAGAGCAAAATTAAAAGAATAAGTACCAGTGGGCCTAATAGTGGGAGGAGCCATGGGGTAAGTGAGCGAAAAACTGGTATTGTTTTCCGTGCTGGATGAGGGGTGCAGCAGCATGATTTCCCCAAGAGACTTGTTGGTGAAGTCTTGAAAGTGATCCTGTTGAGTCACTTGGGAGGTAAAAGCTGGTCCTGAGACTGCCACAGCATCTCTTGTCTGGTTTTGCTGCTTTTCTGGGTCTGGAGCTGAAATACAACTGAGACCTAGATGTTATTTTTAGGGGGAAAAGAGTAGGGGTCTCAGTTGCCTCACTAGTGATATGAAACGGGAGAATAGGTTACCCTGGAGGTGAGGTTCTCATTTTCCCAGTTTTTCCCCTTGCTGGGCATCCACATGTTTCTTGTAGGTCCTGAGACAGGGTTTCAAAATAGGTAGAGCAGTGGTTAAGCTCCCTGTGGCAGTTCCAACTCCTGCTGTGATGCTGAGGGTTAGGAGGAGAGGGATGGTCTGGACTCCTCTTTTGTGTCAGATATGATGGTTAGGGGGACAGGAAAAGACTGATTATTGGGGGCTACATCTACATTGGGTGAGAGATAGATGAGTGTACAGGCTCCTGTCCAGCTGATGGGGAGACAGATGAATGTGTTTTCCTCACAGAGGAAGAAAAAAAAAATGATCCCTGATCATGGAGACAAGCTGAAAGTTGTAGGGAGAAGAGGTGGACTAAAGGGTACGAGATTCCTTTTTCTAGTTCCGCACTCCAAGCTGAGAGGGTAGTCGCCATAGCGCTACCAATAAGGGGTGATAGATGAGTTATTGAGATTGTGTTGCAGTGAAAGTGGGAGAGAAAAGGAAGGAAAGGAGTAGTGAAAGCCAGGGGCCTGGATGGTTGGATGAGAGGTTAGACACTGAATATTCTGGATTAGCTTAAGAAGTATCCAGCAACCTTGTCCTGCCAGGCTTGGAGACTGAAGCCTCACTTTCTTGCTCAGAGTAACTTCCTTCCTTCCTTCCTTCCTTCCTTCCTTCCTTCCTTCCTTCCTTCCTTCCTTCCTTCCTTCCTTCCTTCTCTCTCTCTCTCTCTCTCTCTCTCTCTCTCTCTCTCTCTCTCTCTCTTTCTTTCTTTCTTTCTTTCTTTTTCTTTCTTTCTTTCACTTTTCTCTTTTCCCCTTCTCATCACATTCACAACCTTCACAAATTTCACTTTTAAATTAGCCTTCAAACCTTCTACTATGTGCATAAAAATGCATAACCATGCCACAGACCTTCTATTAAGTACTTCTAAACGTGTCTAGCAATCAATGTTTCAGTATTGTATGCTAGAAAAGGCAGGGTGGAGGGAGCAGGCTCCACAGCCAGTTCCCAGGCTAGCCAGGCCTCTAGCTGCTTCAATCCCAAACCGCCACATTCTTCCTAGAGATAATGATCATAGAGGAAATAAGGAGTTAAGGCGTTTACAGACCAAGGAATGGCTTGGCCTTGTGGGGTAAGAGAGTGAAACTGAGGTAGGTGACTGTGGTTTGGGACAACTGGATTTTATGAGGGGATGCTTAGTAGCCCTGGCCGGGCACCAAGGTAGAATGAGAAAAGAGTGAATGGGGGAATTTAGTAAGATGCAGTGTAGACATGAGGTGGCTAATGGCTGTGAGACTAATCCGTCAACCCCCATAATAGAGACTAAGGATGGGGACAAGGGTCCCAGCGAATTCAGAGAGGGCAGAATAAGTGGCCCTAGTGTCAATTAAGAAGGAAATCGGCTTACCTTCCACCACACTCATTACCCGAGGCTCTGTCCTGGTGATGTAAGTCTGTGGAGCCCTGTCAGGGCCTGGGCAGCTTCTTCAGTGGCCAGTCCCAGGAGGTCTGGGAGCTCCAAACTGTATCCAGAGGGTGGCCATGCTGGACTGGCTAAGGTCTTACCCAGAAGGGCCATACTACAGTCTGATTTCCAGTGGCCTTCCCTTCTGCACCTTGGTGCAGGGCCCAGATAGGGGTCTCGGGTTTGAGCAGGACTTGGCTCAGTGTCCTTCCTTGCTGCATTTGAAGCATGGGCCTGGAGGGGGCTTAGCCCCTTACTTACCCACAGTTGGAGGACTGGCACTCGGTTTGGGGTTTGAAAGCGGTGGCTAGGAGCTGGAAGGCCTCCTACTGGGCCTCAGCCTTGACCTGATCTCGCCTTTGATTTTGGATTTGGGTCTCCTTGTCTCTATTATTAAAGACCTTAAAGGTTAGATTAATGAGGTCTTTTTGAGGGGTTTGGGGACCGAAAGTTGCGGTGTATGTCGGGGAGTAAAGGTGGTCAGGTCAGTGGAAAAAGAAACCTGAGATGCCTCTCAATCTGTGAGGCTGGCCATAGAGAATGGGACATGGACTCAGACTATGCCCTCAGTTCCTGCTGCCTCCCTCAGGGGTAGAGTGGACCCAGGAATAGAAGAGGCTGTTGAGGAAGGCAGTCTTTGGGTGGCCTGAGAATGAGTGTTAGATGGGAAAGACTGTTTTGGAGCTCACGTTTTCAGGATTTGGGCTCTCAGGAAGATCAGAAAGTGAGAGGAGAATGGCCAGCCACCTGTGAATTCAGTTGCTGGCGGTCACGGGGGCAGAGATTAGGTGGAGAGCACAGGGGAAGGTGGGCCATTAGAATTCTCAGAGGTAGAAATGCCCCATCCTACAAGGGCGGGACCAGGAGGGGCTGCACAGGGAGGGGCGTGCAAACACTGCAGCCACCACCGCTGCCGCTGCAGCCACCTCTGCAGGTGAGTGGGCGGGACCGGTGTGTGTGAAGGGGGAAAAAAAAGTTAAACGCACTCTGAGGGGAAAATTATCCTGCAGTCTGGCATTGACCTGGGAAAAAGAATGCTTAGTCAGGGAAGGACAGGTTCAGGGTTGTAAGGAGGTGGCGGGAGTAAGACACGTGGAGAGGAATGATCCACTGGATCGAAAGAGAAGATAGAGAAAGGAGTTTGAGAGGGCAAAAAGGACTTTGAGAGGAGGATCTGATGGGTGGAACATGAGGAGTAAAGCGAGGGGTGAGAATGGGACGGTGGGGTGGGGCGGGTGGGAAGCCTGTTGGTAAGGATCTCTGAGGCCGCCTTGTCTGGTGGCAAAAGTTATCTAGATCTCGGAGGATATTGGAATCAAAAGTACCGTTTTTGGGCCACAGAGAGATTGTGGCCAGGGGTAGAGCTTCTTTGGTTTGATGTAGCCAGAAAGACCAAGGGTCGAGAGACTGGCGAGGAGACACCCTAAAGGTGTGTAGAGGGGGGGTTTGGAATGAGAGGTTCCTATGACCGGAGAGAAGGGCCACCGGGAAGTTGGGGGAGGAACAAGAAGTATCCTTCTTTTCCCTCAGCCAACCTGTAGAGAGAGAGACGAGAGAAGGTTCCAAGGTCGTCACCCCAAGACCTTTCCCATGGAGTAGAGCAGAGTTTTCCTGGCCAGGTACCTGGGCTTTTGTAGAACGTAGAACATGTAGCTGAGTAGATGGGAAAACTCTGAGGCCCTTCCAGGTCAAGGGAACGGGGGTGGGGGGGGTGAGGGGGAGTCGGGAAAGTCCCTGAAGCCTACCGGTTAGAAGGAAGCAATGAGATTCCCACGTGTCCTGGTACAGCAGGGTTCGAGAAGTGTTCTGAGCGGGCCAATCAACTCAGAACCATGCCATCGAGCAGAGCAGGAGTCAGAAGCTCGGGGCTAGGTCCGAGGATTGTCCACGCTCACCCAGGTTCGGCACCAGATGAAAGATGAGCCAGAGGGCCGGAGACCAGGATACAGGCTTTATTAGAGGAGAAGACCCCTGCCGGGCTACCTTCCAAAGGAAGAGAGCACATGTGCAAGGGTGAAGGTGCCTTTTGAGGGGAGGAAAGGGAAGGTATGGGGCTTAGAGTACTCGGCACACACTGATTGGTGGTTTCATATAAGGCACCTAATTAGGGACTTAGGAATCGGGGGCTTAGGGTATTTGGCAGGTGCTGATTGGTGGTTCAATGTACAGTCCATATAAGGTGCCTGGTTATGTGCTCAGGAATGTTCGGGCTGCAGGTGGAGTTTACGTCATTCTCTGTCCATCAGTTGGGGGAAGGGTGGATCTATCAGGAAGAAGCAAGGCCCTGCTTCAGGCTGAGGGCCCGGGAAGGAGCCGGTACTGTAACAGAAAACCAGAGAAGAACCAAGCAATACTTAGAGAGATAGAGTTACATTTATTACGTGGGGGTCCAGAGGAAAATGTCTCTCAAATTCTGGGCCCCATCATGGAGGAATTTTCCCTATTTATATGTTTTTACCATCTCTGTCTCCCATATATGGGGTGTTTCTGGCCCCTTTTGCAAGTTCTTAAAGAGCCCTTATGTGCTGGGGCCTTGAGACATCAACCAAAGGCCTGGCCTGGTGCCAGCACTGATAATTTTGTCCGGGGAAGGTTCAATGGCCTCTCTGAAGTGGGAGTAGTCTTATTTTCCTTATTATCTAAGCAAACAAGCATTTACAGAAGCCAAATAGTAGGGTTAAAATTTCAAACAGCAGTTTTTATGTAAGTTGGATGCTTCAGTACCTCTCCACCTCCCGCAGCTCCCACTCCTCTGGTTGCCAGTCTGAATCAGGTCCGGCTCGCATCTGGTAGGTCCGGCGCCTGCCACCCCTGGGTCGCAAACCCACAGGAAGTGAAGACAGCACAGAATACGCGCCCCAAACAGGAGACTCAGAGCATGTGCCGTATTGACCCAACTGCTTTCAGCCCAAAATCTATGTATATACTTTAAAAAATATTTTATTGACTTAAGAGATAGGTAGGGAGGAGAGAGATAAATAAATCAATGATCAGAGAGAATCACTGATTAGCTGCCTGCTGTGCTTCCCCACCCTCACCCAACTGATAATTGAACCTAAAACCCATGTATATTCCCTGATCAGGAATAGAACCAGGACCTCATGGATCATAGGTCAGTGCTCAACCATTGAGCAACACCAGCTGGGCTATATTATATATTTAAAAAATTTAATATGCCTTTTTGATTGTTGATAGTATTACAGATGTCTCCCATTTTCGCCTGTGCATATATTCTTTGGGGGATATCTCCCGGTTCTCCCCACACCCCTCTCCTGGGAGGTCTGCCCATCTGTTCCAGTTAACCAGGGCTCTGGCCCCATCTTGTCCTTCCCCAGGGCCACTTGCTGAACCACATCACCTTTATTCACCAATGTCATTGGCTGGGATGCTAGCCCTCCCCTTGGAGTTTGGGAAAACTACATTACCCGGAAAG
The DNA here is from genome assembly GCA_025583905.1 of Ia io. Lineage (NCBI taxonomy): Eukaryota > Metazoa > Chordata > Mammalia > Chiroptera > Vespertilionidae > Ia > Ia io. The sequence goes on along the minus strand of JAJQQW010000449.1, from coordinate 17,808 downwards.
GAATGCGACTACATAGGCGGAGCTAAAGGGCACTTTGTGTCAGTACATCCCGTTAGGGCGGGACTTCCGCCTTCCTCCTCCTGGCGGGCATTTAGACCTCTTCAGTTTCTTCCAGGACTCACAGGCTTCAGCCCACTCGTGGTGAGTAGGAGGAAGCCTAGGAGGCAGCGTCCTTGCTGTCCAGGGTGTCTCTGAGGCTTGTTAAGCACCATCAGGCCGGGTGGGGCCTCCGCGCCTCCCAGACTCCTCTTTGCTTACAGCGCTCTTTCAGCCTGACCCCATTGAACCCTGCAGCACCAGGGGAGGGGAGGTCTGAGTATCTGAGATCTGACTGTGGTTCTTCATAGGTTATATTTAAGGGAAAAACAGTCATGGACAGAGGCCTTCATAGCAGGATTCAAGGCTGCCTGTATGAGTGTGGACTATCAGTGTCTGGGCAGTACTTGATCCTGTTGGAATTTGGGAAGCATTCTCTTGACCACACATGCTGAATAATAAGTAAGAGGGTGAGGAGATGATTATAGGTGGCGGGATTGTAGCAGTGCAGGTGTGAGAGAGGTGTGGTAGAAAGAGTGATGAGCACTTGGAGAGGGAGTGTGACTTCATGGCCAGAGCACCGTGACATTGACATAAATGTGAAAGTAGGGAGAGTCCATTTCTGGTGGAGTGTGGACGATAAAATAAGGGTAATTTTTGGATAATGCCTGGAAATGGTGATGTTTTGGTGCTACCTGCCATGTTCAGGGCTTGGATGACTTTTATGTACCCACCTGCCTTTTGTAGTTGGGGGTGACACAGTGATGGTTAGGAATGAGAGTATACATCAGTGTTCCCCAGGCTTGAAATTCTCCATGGGCATGGATAAGGGAGAAGAGTAAGAGAGAAATGGATTATGGAGATGGTAAAATTGGGGGCATTGCCAGCCTGGGTGAGGGGCTGAGGGCTGTTTGCAGGCTGGCCACGCCACCATCGGGGTGAGGGGACCCGCTGGGGTGTGGCTGGCCTGGGCAAAAGGCTGAGGGTCGTTTGGGGGTGGTTTACAGGACAGCCAAGCCCAGGCTTTATCCAGAAGGACATCTGGAAGGTCTCCCAGTTGAATTAGCATATTACTTTTTAATTAGTGTGTATATATATATATATATATATATATATATATATATATATATATATATATATATCCCTATTTCTCTCTCTCTGAAATCAATATATATGTTTTAATCACCTAGTCAGTCCACGCACATCTGAACACCAGCACAGCCTAGGGTCCTGTGATGGCAAGCAGCCAAGGTTCTCTTGAGGGCAGAGCATGCAGTGACCCAGAGAACAGTATGGGAGGTGCCATCTATGTCAGTGTGGCAGGTGGGGAACCGGGCTTAGCTGCACAATCACACACAGGAAATGATGACATCAGTGTGGTCCCTGGGACTAAATGCAAAGCGGCCGGACACTAACAATGACGTGCAAATGAGTGAAAAGGGAGTCCATTTCTGATGGTGTCTTTATGATATGATATGGGGAATTTTAGGATAATTTCTAACAAGATGGGTTGCTGTGATGCTACATGACAAGTGTAGAGCTTAGAGGCCATATATGTGCCCACCTGCCATTTCTTGTTGAAGGCTTACCCAGTGAACACTAAGAATGAGATAACATACATCAGTGTCACCTGCACTTGAAAATCCCCACCGGCATGGGGAAAGGAGAAGAGAGAAGGGTGAGAGAGAAATGTATTACAGAGGTGGTGAACTAGAATTTTGGGAGAGAAGCTGATTAGAAAACACCCTGTCCTTGTCATGGCTTATTTGTGTTACCAGTGAAGCTGTGCCTTTGGGAATGAAGCTGTGTGAGACAAGTGTGGATCAAAGAACTATGGGCAGCAGGTAATGCAGAGTGATGGCCTCAGCAAACTGGGATTGGAGTCAGAAGTGTAATGGGCATTACCATGTTGTTTGGTGTCTTGGAGGGACAATTTGGAGGACAACATGGCTATTGCCTGACAAGACCAGAGTCAAATCCATCACATTCCCATTATGTGCAACATCTCCTCCTACCCTATGTTCCTGACACCAACTATTATTGAAATGGGGCATTGTGACTCCTATTTGAGGATGAGAGCGCAGGTAACTTGTATCTGTTCATCTGATTTTATTGTGGGAACACACAGCATCAGTAAGAATATAAGGAGAGATTGACTTTAATGGGACCAAGGGCTGCTTTCTTCTCTGATGTGGGGAGTAGGGGAGCAGATGGATGTGCAGGGTGGGTAGTATGGCAAACTTGTAATCTCAAGAGAGAATCTTATCATGGGATGTTCTGTGCCCATTATGACAGGATATGAACTTTGAGGACATGGCCATTGCCTTCTCTCAGGAGGAGTGGGAGATCCTTGATGAGGCTCAGAAACATCTGTACTGTGATGTGATGCTGGAAGTGTTTGCACTTGTATCATTCGTAGGTAAGACATTCACATCTCTCCTAGTGTCCTGAAGTGATGCCCACTATTTATTCTCCAGACTTAGCACTCTCTCCCTCTCAAAGCCAGACCATGGGCTCAGCTAATTTCCCCCATTGTCTTGTCAAATGGGCTGTGACTGCCAGTGCTGAGCTGTGCAAAGAGCCCTGAGCAATAGACTCCATAAACCTCCCTAACACCAGTGGCCTCAGAAACTGCAGGAAGTGTCTGGGTGTCAGCAGTCTTACAGACAGCTTAATGGGTCCCTCCTGCTCTTCCTGTCCAGGGAGGGTGACTCTATCCAGATCCATGGCTTCCAATTCTGCACCTTCCCTGTCGATAAAGACCTTGGTGAATGCCTGTGCCAGGTATCTTCTTTACATACATAAACCAGGGGCTGTTCCTTAAGACCCTCCAATTATTGTTTGTAATATTACCTTCCCTGAATACTATTGCAAGCTGATTGCTATGGGCTAGTGATGGCTGCTCACCTCTGTTGTCTTTTCTTTTTTTTAATTTTATATTTCATTGATTTTTTACAGAGAGGAAGGGAGAGGGACAGATAGCTAGAAACATCGATGAGAGAGAAACATCAACCAGCTGCCTCCTGCACACACCCCACCGGGGATGTGCCCGCAACCAAGGCACATGGCCTTGATCAGAATCGAACCTGGGACCTTTCAGTCCGCCGACCGATGCTCTATCTATTGAGCCAAACCGGTTTCGGCTGTTGTCTTTTTATTGATACTCAGAATGTTTAGTTTGTACATACTTCTAGAAAAGGAGGTGCAGGGAGAACCCTGGGTTTCTCCAGCGTGAACATATAGCATGGTCCTAGAGGATGCTTAGCCCGGCTGAGTGACAACTGCAGGGAGGTATGACGTAAGGATGGTGTTCAGATTATACCAGGAACCTGCTCCTGTACAACAGTGTTTGGTGCAGGTTTCAATGACCACACATCATTTATACCTTTCTTTCCACACTTGACACTTTGCTGACTTGTCATTTCATTGGTGACTTCCTAGCATTGTCTACCTTCGCCTTTGTATCCTTTTTACATCACCTATTCTTTTGCACATCTCTTTCTGCAGTATACTACAACATGGACCTATGTAAGTGTTATAAGGAGCACATACATGCCTAAACACCCCTAAAACAGCAGCTACTTGTTTATTGACTTTTACTTGGAATGAGATGTAACCAACCTTCTGCACAGCTTGCCCATGTCACCAGCAGAGAAGATCTACTGAATGCTGTTAGCAGCAGAATGAGCTGAACAGTCCGCTTCTCTTCCATGTGGTTATTACCATGTTTTTGCTCTATTTCTGTTGAAGTCTCTCTTGTTTTGTGATCTTCAGTGGTCAAGAACTTCACAGTTGCATCTTATTAGTTCATCTTTCAGGTCTTTTATTTTCAGCCAGTTGCATGAGACCAATGTATTATGCAACACAGTTTTATAATGGGACTTCCCTCTGTCACCACAGTCAACATTCATTTCCGCATCATTCCTCTGTTTTCAGGTCATTGGCATAAAGTGGATGATGTGGAGGCCTATTCTGAGCACAGTGTATCTGTAGGAGATTCTCAGGTCAGGGCTTCCAAGACAGCTGCAGCCACCCAGAGGACCCATCTGTGTAAGCCGTGCTTCTCAGTGTTAAAAGATATTTTGTACCTGACTGAGTTACAAGTGGCATACTTTGAGAAGAATGTGTTCTTAAGTGATGCATGTGTGAGAGACTTGTGTTTCATTGCAAACCCTCACCAGCAGCAGAAGGATGCCTGTGGAGAGAAGCCCTGGAAAAAAGATATGGAGAGTGACTCGCTTGTGACCAGTTGCTGCTTCTACTTATCTGGGGTGCCTGAAGCTAGTACTGAGGTTGGGGTAGACTCCCCAGCCATCTCAGGGCTTCTCCAGCACCAGGCCACTCTTAACACTGAGGAGCCACACATTAACAATGAGCTTTCACAGGAATTTCTCAGTGGAAAAAGACATCAAATGGGTTGAATGTGAAACAGCTGCCAGCCAGAAACAGAAAATTGCTTATCAGAAAGGTCTCTGCTCTGGAGATATGACTTATGAATATAATAAATGTGGGAAAGTGTTCAGACAAATCTGTAACCACCTACAACATGGGAGAGTTGACACTGAAGAAAAGCCCTGTGAGTGTGCTGATTGTGGGAAGGTCTTCAGTGAAAGCACTGCTCTCATTAAACACAACAGAGTTCACATTAGAGAAAAGTGTAAGTGTAGTGATTGTGGGTAGTCCTTCAGTCAAAGGTCTCACCTCACTATACACCACAGAGTTCACACTGGAGAAAAGTCATTTGTGTGTAGTGATTGTGGGAAGTCCTTCAGTCAAAGGTCTTACCTCACTAGACACCACAGAGTTCACACTGGAGAAAAAGCATATGAGTGTATTGAATGTGAGAAGTCCTTCAGTGAAAGGTCTAACTTAACTAGACACCACAGAGTGCACACTGGAGAAAGCCATAAATATGCAGGGAATGTTTCCTTTTTCTCACTTCTTATAAGAATACTTAAGGGGCTCTATGGGACCCTTTCCATGAATGTAAACCCCTTTTATGAGAACATACACTCTGCTAGATTCCTCATAAATTTGAAGTACAAGTGAGACTTGAAGGAGCTGCATTGTACTTGCTAGCATGCCCAGAACTACAATCCAAATAATGTCACTGTGACTGTTTGTGCCTGAAGAGGTCTCACCTCTAACACCTGGCTCACCTGTGGAGTGTGCATCGGTCACCATCCCTGGGTGCTAAGGTGACTGTATTCTGTGTTCTCTCTTCTGTTTGTAGTAACTATTGTTCCTCCAAGCTCTTTGCAGTATCTTCATTCATTTCTCTATGACTAGAAAATAGACCTGACCTAGGATTCATCCAGAGTACCCCTTCTCAGCTAAGAAGTGCCACCTCTTTCATGGATATAGTGGTACTCACATTATGCTTTGATAAATTTGGGGGGATTCTTATTCACCAACCTGCAAACCCCTTGTTCTCCTGTGCTCTAGTTTAGAATCTTTTTAAAGGTATTTTTACATTTGTACCTTTAATTTTGGTTTTATTCACTGCCACAGATGATTTGCAAACACAAATGTGATCTTTCAGCATGTAGAGATAAATAGATACTGTTTTATCCAAAAGTGTATGTGGTTTGAAAGGGACAACATAATGTCCAGAAATCACTTTTTGTCCAATATTGGCTATTATCTATTGTGGCCCATGGCCGTAAAAGAAAGACCACGTGACTTTGTGCATTTAATATTCAGCCTAGTGCCTCGATTATTGGTGAGGGCAAAGGTCAGTCTGAAGATGAGACCTTTGCTCTGCTTCTGTGACCAATATGAATCATGTTCTCTGTTCACAGTATGTACTACATAAGCCTCAGGAATGTTTAGGGAACCTACTCTCCATGTACTGCAAAGGAGATATGTGCCAGGAAATATGAAATATCATAGGTTGGTGTAATTTGTTGTAAGTCTCTGAGGTGGAACTACAATTAGGACAGAAACACTGTTTCAAAAGTGAGTGGGGAAGCCTGCAGTAAATTAGGTGATAAGTGCCTCTTCTGAACATAAGGCCACAAATGTTCTGGGGCCTGTGGCTTGTGTGACCTTTATGTACAGACATTCTCAGGACCTCCAAAACTGCTTTGTGTAGCTGACATCATTGGCAGAATAATCTAATGGTATTGTGTATTCCCTGGCCCCTCTAGGGTGTTCACATAATGTAGTTGCTCAATAGGCAAGAAGTCAAAGGTAGAGGAAGGATAATCCTGCAATCTGTACCAGGATGTCTTTTGTATGTAGTCAGCATTCCTATTGAATTTGATGGCAATAGTTTTTTTTATTATATACTTTTATGATTTCAGAGAGAGAGAGAGAGAGAAAGGGAGAGAGATCAATGAGCGAGAATCATTGATCGGCTGTCTCCTGCCCAACTCTGGGGATCCAGCCCACAACCTGGGTATGTGCCTTGACTGGGAATCAAACCATAACCTCCTGGTTCATAGGTCGATGCTCAACCACTGAGCAATGCCAGCTGAGCTGACAGCAATAGTCTTCACTGCTTGCCAGTATTTGCTGCCACTGAGGCTAGGCTGGTCTTCCCAAGAAATGAGGAGAGGGATGGTCTTGTCTATATAGGGTCGCCATCTTAATTTTCTAACAACAGAGGGATATCTAGGATTCATATGGAACCACATTGCAAAAAACCATATCTAGGATTTATATGGAACCACTTAGGTGTATGTATAACTGATGAGCAAGAGAATGCAGATTTCTAATGTGCACTATTTGGCGAGGTTGAACATCTGCATAAAGCTGAGTAACTGTCACAGATGAAATAGGCTTCTCTGTTACCCACATCCATGTTGGGGAAAAAGTAGGCTTACTGTTGTGAGTATGCCAAACACACAGTTAATTCTCTTTTTCATGTAACTACATATTTTAAAATGTATTTCATTAAATTTTGAAAGGAAGGGAGAGAGAGAGAAACAGCAATCATCTGCCTCCTGCATGACCACTCCTGAGGATACAGGAAGGCATGTGCCCTGACCTGGAATCAAACCAGTGGCTTTCCGTTAATGTGATCACGCCCAAGAAAATGAGGCACAGTGGCCATGGAGAGTTTATATTTTGTGTTCTTCTTTATTAATTACTAGAGGCCCAGTGCACGAAATTCGTGCACGGGGGGTGTGTGTCCCTCTCCCAGCCTTCACTCTCTCCAATCTGGGACCCCTCGAGTGATGTCTGACTGCCCGTTTAGTCCCGATCCTAGGACTCACAATCCAGAACTGCTGGCTCTCAACTGCTCGCCTGCCTGCCTTCCTGATTGCCCCTAACTGCTTCTGCCTGCCAACCTGATCACCCCCTAACCCCTCCCCTGCCAGCCTGATTGATGCCTAACTGCTCCCCTGCCAGCCTGTTTGCCCTAACTGCCCTCCCCTGCAGGCCTGGCCACCCCTACCTGCCCTCCCTGCAGGCCTGGTCCCCCCAATTGCTCTCCCCTGCAGGCCTGGGTCCTCCCAACTGCCCTTCCCTGCAGGCCCGGTCGCCTCCAACTTCCCTCCTCTGCTGGCCTGGTCACCCCTAACTACCCTCCCCTGCAGGCTTAATCTCCCCCAACTGCCCTCCCTTGCAGGCCTGGTCCCTCCCAACTGCCCTCCCCTGCTGGCCATCTTGTGGTGGCCATCTTGTGTCTACATGGGGGCAGCCATCTTTTACCACAGGGGGCAGCCATCTTGTGTGTTGGAGTGATGGTCAATTTGCATATTATGCTTTTATTAGATAGACTAGAGGCCTGGTGCACGAAATTTGTGCATGGGGGTCCCTCAGCCCAACCTGCACCCTCTACAATCCAGGAGCTCTCAGGGGATATCCTACTGATGGCTTAGGCCCACTCCCCATGGTTCTCTGCTCTCTGCGGGGCCTGGAGGTTTCCCTGCAGCCATGGAGATGAAGCCCCCGTGCCCTGCTATCTGCTCTCTGCCTGATGCTGCCATGCGCCATGCGCCATGCAAAGGAACCCCCAATGCCCTGCAGTGTGCTCTGCCTGCCAGGCCTGGGGGCTTTGCTGACACAGACACACTAAGGAAGCCCCCAAGCCCTGCTGTCCAGGCTCTGTCTGCTGGGCCTGGGGGTGTTCCCGCCACCTCTGCTCTAAGGAAGCTGCCATGCCCTGCTGTCTGGGATATGTTTGCAGGGCCTGGGGCTTCCCCGCTGCCGTGCTAAGGAAGCCACCATGCCCTGCCCTCTGAGCTCTGTTTGCAGGGCCTGGAGCTTCCCCGCAGCTGCGCTTAGGAAGCCCCCATGCCCTGCTCTCTGGGCTCTGTTTGCAGGGCCTGGGGCTTCCCGGCTGCCGCAGTGCTAAGGAAGCCGCCATGCTCTGCTGTCCAGGCTCTGTCTGCAAGGCTTGGGGCTTCCCCACTGCTGCACTAAGGAAGCTGCCATGCCCTGCTATCCGGGATTTGTTTGCAGGGCCTGGGGCTTCCCCGCTGCCGCGCTAAGGAAGCCGCCATGCCCAGCTCTCTGGGCTCTGTTTGCTGCTCAGGCAGGCCAGATACTCCAGCAGCGGGGCTGAGGGGACTCGGCGCCGCCATCTTGTGGCTTTGGGGGATGCCATTTTTGGCGTGGTGTGATGTTTATTTACATATTACTCTATAATTAGATAGGATTGTATTATTTTCAGTAGCAACAACTTTAAACCTACTTTGCCACACCCTGTATTTACCTCCAGCCCTTTTGTCAGTTTTCTGCCTCCCAGCCCTCCATGCAGGCATTGATTTACCTTCCTGTACAATAGAGTAGTTCATATTTTTCATAATTTTATTGGTACTAAAAGGCGTGTTCTCTTTAAGAAACACTGGCTTCCTTCATGCTACACAGATATTTTGAGATTCGACACTAATGTTTATGTAAATATTTATTTCCAGGAAATATTGTATTCCATGGGTAACCACTTTAACTATTGAGCTGCCTATGGTTTCAGTTATTTCTATGTTTGGGGTTTTATAAATAAAACAGTTGGGAATATTGTGTTGAGTTCTTTCTACAGGTGTATGTGTTAGTTACCAAACTGTTCCAGTGTCAGTGAATGTGTTATATTTTAACATATGGGGAAGTGTGATCTAAAATGGTCAATCACTTTGCCTCCCGACCCACCCACAGTAATGAAAATTCCATTTTTCTGCAACCCTGCCAGCACATGTGAAGGTTAATCTTTAAATACTAGCCCTATCAGTGAGTATTGTTAACTTGCTTTTGTTTTAATTCCATTTCTGTAAAAATGTTTGATGGTGATCATTTCTTATGCATTTCTTTACATTGTCTTTATCTCCCTTGTTAAAATGTCTGCTCAGGATTTTTTCTCTACTTTAAAGTTAATTTATTATCCTAACCATAGAAGGATAGTGCAGCCTCTAAGACATATGTTTGAATTTCACTCATTCCTCAATGACTCTAGTGACTTCTTTGCCATGTGGAATTCTTGCTTTTGAATTCTAAAAACAATATCGTTTTTCTCAATTTTTACCCTATGTACTATTTATAGCCCACTTGTACTTAAAAGTTTAATCTGCATTGTTAACATTCTCCACCAGTGTTCTTTATGTCTAAGCATTTAATAATACATTAAGTGAAGTCTAGGTTAGCAGTAGTTGACAATTTCACCACATTCAAACTGTCCAAATGGCCGAAACCGGTTTGGCTCAGTGGATAGAGCGTCGGCCTGCTGACTCAAGGGTCCCAGGTTCGATTCCGGTCAAGGGCATGTACCTTGGTTGCGGGCACATCCCCAGTAGGGGGTGTGCAAGAGGCAGCTGATCGATGTTTCTAACTCTCTATCCCTCTCTCTTCCTCTCTGTAAAAAATCAATAAAATATATTTAAAAAAAAAAAAAAACTGTCCAAATGATGGCATTGAACATGGACATAAGATATTTCAGTAGTACATCATTATATTTTACTAGTGACCAGGTACATGGATGCATGCACATTGAAATTAAATTAATCCGAAAGTGTCTGGTGGGGCGGGACTTAGTGAGATCGGCCCCACACTCCCTAGTGCCAACCTCTCACAGTCCCTCATTGGCCGGCAGCACCTGGGGCAGTGCTGAGGCTTGAAGGGCATGTGTGTAATGGGTGGGGTCCCTCAGCCACTGGTTTGATTCCAGGGCAGGGCACATGCCTTCCTGAATCCCCTGGAGTGGTCATGCAGGAGGTAGATGATTGCTGTTTCTCTCCTTCTCCCTTTCAAAACGAGGGCCTGGCCTGTGGAGATTGGGCTGAAACAGGCTCTCCGACATCCCCCGAGGTGTCCTGGATTTCGAGAGGCCAGTTCTTGGGTGACACAAGCAAGGATCAGGCTCCCTCCGCTCTGGTTCTGGGGTGCGTTTCCTGTGAACCACTGCTGTCAAGTAACCACAGCTCACTGGGCAGCTCCTGTGTTGAGCGTCTGCCCCCTGTTGGTCATTGCAGGTCATAGCTACCTGTCAGGAAGTTGGGCAGTTGCTTAGCCTTACATATAAATAGATTTTTAGCATAGTGATACAGTAGCAATGAATGTGCTCAAGAACATTCATAATTAAACAGCTGAATTATTGGAAACTGGTAAGTTTTAAACATTTTTTAAAGTTTCATATATGTGTACTTGATTTAAAACAAGTTTTAATATATATAATTTATATATATATAAAACTTTATATATATGTATGTGTGTGTGTATATATATATATATACATACATATATATATATATATATATATATAAACATTTAAATATATATACGCATATATAAAACTTTAAATATATATATAAAATTAGAGGCCCAGTGTATGAATTCGTGCATGGGTGGGGTCCCTCAGGGTGGCCTGTGGGGATTGGGCTGAAACCTGCAGCAGCCTCCTGCTGCTCCTGCCTGCCCCTCTTGCTTGTCCAGGTTCCACTGTACCTCCTGAGGGCTCACACCCAGTCAGTCCTGATCAGGAGAGGCTTGCTCCTCTGCAGCAGCACTCACCAGCTGTGAGCCCTGCGTCTGGCACCTGTCCCGAGGGGGATGGTTGGGAGCCGAGATGCCATTGGCCCTTGGTGGGTGCTGGGACCCCCTTGCTATCCTGGGATCCAGATATGTCCTGCTGATGTTCATGGTGGTTGTTGGGAGCCACCTGGCAGCTGCTTTCAGGGGAAGTGGCCATGGTGCCCGAGGCCAACTTCCAGGAGGCCTGCAGCATTTTCAAGATCTTGCCAGCGACGTCTGTCCATCTGGGCCTGGCCCATTCTCAAGATAGGACCTGCAGGACTACTGAGGGAGTGAATGGCTGCTGCAGGGTTAGTGGGCCACTGGGATAGGTTGGTCAGCTCAGCAGTGCTCCCAGTGTGGGAGCTCACTGACCACCAGGGGGCAGCTCCTACAATGAGCATCTGCCCCCTGGTGGTCATTGTGCATCATAGCAACCGATCTTGTGGTCCCTTAGGTGTATGTGTGTGTGTGTGTGTGTGTGTGTGTGTGTGTGTGTGTGTGTGTGTGTGTGTGTATATATATATATATATATATATATATATATATATATATATATACACACTAGAGGCCTGGTGCATGAAATTCGTGCATGGCAGGGAGGGGGGAAGGGGGGCTGTTGTGCCTCAGCCCAGCCTGCAGTCTCTCCAATCTGGGACCCCTCAAGGGACCTTCATTTTTTCCTTCAAGAGTGTGGTGGAAAAACCCTAGATCACCTTCTTGGATTCTTATAATCAAAATTACCAAGAACCCTGCAAGTGGTGGCCAACAGGGAGCTTAGCCAATGAGTTGTCAGAAAAGGTATTTACTCTCAAACTGGTTTGGCTCAGTGGATAGACCGTGGGCCTGCAGACTGAAGGGTCCCAGGTTTGATTCCTGTTAAGGGCATGTACCTTTGTTGGAGGCATATCCCCAGTGAGGAGTGTGCAGGAGGCAGCTAATGGATGATTCTCTCTCATTGATTTTTCCGACTGTCTATCCCTCTCCCCTCTTCTCTGTAAAAAAAATCAATAAAATTTTTTTAAAAAAGGTGTATCCTCTGCAACTCATGCAGCCCCTGGGTTGTGTCCACTGGGCTAGGGGCATGTCCCTGCCACTCGGTGGTGGCTGCTGGGGTCTCCGCACACCCCAGAGGCCAGCAGCCATACCCCTGTGGAGGGCGCTAGGCTGGGGGTGTGGCCACAAACTGCCACTTGGTGCTGGAGCTTGGAAAGCCTCTGGGGCGGGGCAGGAACATTCCCCATCTCCAAACGCCCCAAGTCCAGCAGCCAGCCCCACCATGGGTCCCAGGCTCGAGGCTTGCAGGGACCCTGGGCAGCACGCAGCAGTGGCCACCAGGGTCTTGGCACACCCCAGAGGCCAGCAGCCAGCCCCTGGTCCTGGGCACCTGGCTGGGGGTGTGGCCCCAAACCGCCACTTCGAGCATGAGCCTTTGCAAGCGGCTGGGGGAGGCCAGCAGCCAGTCTGACCATGGGCCTCAGGCTCGGGGCATGCAGGGACCCTGGGCAGCATGCAGCAGTGGCTGCCAGGGTCTTGGAACACCCCAGAGGCCAGCAGCCAGCCTCCGGTCCTGGGTGCCTGTCTGGGGGAGTGGCCCCAAACCGCCGCTTTGTGCCGAAGCCTTTGCAAGCCACAGGGGGTGGGGCGGGAACATCCCCGCATCACTATAGCAACACGGGGATGTTCCTGCCCCACCAGAGGGCTTGGCACCTACACCCATAGGCTTCGAGTGGCCAGGGGGTGTTCTGGGACCCCTGCCGCTCAGGACCTAAGCATGGGCCTACAGGCTAGGAGCGGCCTGGGTCCTGAAGATGTTTCCTGGACCCAGGCCGCTCAGTGCCCACATATGCAAATTAACCGCCATCTTGTTCACTCTGATTGGCTGTGGGCATAGCAAAGGTGCGGTCAATTTGCATGTTTCTCTTTTATAAGGTAGGATATATATATTTTTTATTTATTTCATAGAGGAAGGGAGAGAGAGTGAGAAACATCAATGATGTGAGAGAATCATTGATCAGCTGCCTCCTGAAGACCTACACTGGGTAACATGGCTACAACCCGGGTATTTTCCCTGACAATAATCCAACTGTAACCTCCTGGTTCATAGCTTGATCCTGAACCACTGAGCAACACCAGCCAGGGTAAAACACATTTTTTTAACATGCACTTTTATGTTTCCATACATACCTGCATCCCTAAAACCAAATCCTCCTCCCCTTTTCAGTGCTCCCTAATTGGCATATGAAATTACTGATGTAAGGACATAATCTACCTTTGTAATAGCTTATTTCAAATATATCCATATAAAGAAAACACTTTGGAAACTTCATGAATCCAAGTCTAGCCTTTCATCACTCTCTCTCATCCCCCCCAGTATTTCTGTTATCTATCAATTCTCAGATAGCTTAGTTTATTAAAGCATCTTTTCAATAAGACCAAGGTTGCAGGTACCATCCTCGGTCAAGCTCCATGCAAAAATCAAACAATGAATGTATAAAATTAGTAGAACAACAAATGGGTGTTTCTCTATTCCTAGTCTTCTCTCTCTAATCAATATATTTGTGTGTGTGGTTTTTTCCCCCACCAAATTAGTCACACATGTGAACACCATCACAGACCAGGGACCCTGTGGTGAGCCAGCCATAAGGGTTCTCATGAGGGCAGAGCACACAGTGAGGGAGAGAACAGGAGGGGAGGGGCCCCTGATATCAGTGTGGAGGGTGGGGAACTCGGGCTGAGCTGCACAGTCATCCACAGGTAATTACGACATCTGTGCTCCTTGAGACTAAACCCTAAGGGGCTGGGAAAAGCTATGGGCCTTGTGGTCTCAGCACCTTCCAGCCAGGGGTTGAGACTTGGCTATTTTGGATTCAGGTGTTTGAGGAGCCCAGATCCCTCCCAGATGTTGTGGAGCAGCTTCTGATACTTGAAGCCCTCAAATCAGCTCACATACCGATGAGCATCCCACACACACCCCTGAGCCCCACAGACATTCTTTGAATCCCTCTACTTTTGCATTTCTGTGTAATTTTGCATTTTCATTTCATTAAAAATACCACTGCCCAACCAGTCCTGGAGGTACCACGGATTCTCCAGGAAATGGTGCTGTGTGTTTTCAATGGTGAGACCATTCTGCAATACAGACATTTCCAGAAGGAGAGGCTTGGTCTCAACGTGATACCACATGGGGGGATGCATTACAGGTGGCCTGTCCCTCCATAAGTTTGGCCTGTGCAGAGCAGACCCTTGCACCTGACGTGAGGTGATGAAGCCTGGGCTGTGAGGGACAATACACTGTGGGATGTGAGGTTGAGGGGGCAGAGAGTTTTGGTATTGGACAGGATTGGTGATAGGGTTTCCTGCCAGCATATTGATGGAGTGTTCCATTGTGTGTGTGTACTGTGGCACCCAATTGTTTGTTTCTATGTGTGTTTGTGTGTGTGTGCAAGTGCATGTGTGTGCATGTACGTGTGTGTGTGTGTGCGCGCACACACACACACACACGTGTGTTTCCCTCAAGATATTGCCTATGTCTACAGTGTGGGTCTGTGTGAGCCTGGACTTAAGTCCAGCACTTGAGTGCTCAGCAGAGGCTGGAGGTGTCCAGTGCATGTTTCTGTGCTCATGTTATCTGTATGTTTCTCTCTGTGTCTGTGCACCCCGACCACAGGCAAGTGCATAGTCGATCCCCAGAGAGGTGATGTAGAGGACTATCTGTGTTTCTTCCTCACACCCAGGTGAGCCCCTTATTCTCCTGCTCATCCAGGCATCTGGTGTCCCTCTGGAGGTCCCATCTCAGGGATGGATTAAGCACTGGGACAGTTCATAGAACCTCAGGCTGTAGCAAGGTGGGGAATGGGGGAAGACTGTGATGACAGACAGGAGGTATAGAGTGTGGATTGGAAATGTTTGTGAAAGACTCTGTGCCTTCTTGGAGTAGCTGGATAATCCAGGATCCTTGGGAAGGAATGTGAAGATGGATGCATCTAGGGGAAAGCTGAGGGGAAGACTTCTAGGCTCCTAAGTCCCCACTAGTAATGAGGAATTGGACATCCCTGGAGAGGGTGTCTCTTGCCCATGTGAAAGCTAGGCTGACAACTAATAGATGAAAATCACTGGGACTACTCGTAGCATCTCTCCTGGACCTCTGGGTTCCAGACATCTACAAGGGGAGGATGGCCACATGGACACTGGGACCTGGAGGGAGAATTAGGCACTCCAGTGCCCAAAGTTATGTTGGAATCCCTCAGAAACAGCTTCTACTAAGGGTAAGTTTATTTTTATCACTCAAAGTCTAACCTAAGTAATAAAAATGAAGAGATGACTTTATTCAGAAAGCATCATATTTTAGTCCTTAAATGAAAGCAAGGAGGGGATCATGACTATGACACTAAATATGTGGCATTTTTCTGAGGTCAGCAATATTGATTCTCTTAGCTTCCCAGGTAAAAGAAGACACATTGACTGCATTAAAATGATTCTGGTAACTGGTCTAGAGAGATTGCTCTGGATTTAATGCTATGTTCTTGAGAATTCAATACCTTAATTATTATCTCTTTCTTTTTTAATCCTCAGCTGAGGATATGTTTATTGATTTTAGAGAAAGAGGAAGGAGAAAGAGAGAAATAAGTAAACATCAATGGGAGAGGAACATGCATCAGTTGCCTCCCATACATACCCTAACCAAGGATTAAATCCACAATCTATTATGTGAGTCTGTGTTTGTGTGTGTGTGTGTGCACGTGTGGTGCATTATGAGATGATTCTCCAACCCACTGTGCCACCTCGCCAAGACAGCACCTCAATTTTTAATGTTTTCTTCAGAACAGTGTATTACTATGACTCAGCATTAAGGGGAGTGTTGCTTTTGAATGTGTCATTGTTGGTTATATGTGTGAATTTGCTGCCCCTTTGGGTGTTCCTGATTATACTTCTGTGTGTTTTTATTTCTTTGTGTCTGTCTTCTGTGTCCATGTATGTCTCTTCTGGTGTGTGCCTGTGTGTGTCCATTATGTGTGTGGGTATGCATCGTGACACTGTCTTGTTCCCACGTGTTCTTATGTCTGAGTCTATAGTCTGCGTCTGTGTGAGCCTGGCCACAAGCCCTGCACCTGAGAGCCCATCTTTGCCTGGGGGTGTTCTGTACCTGTGCGTTTCTGTGCTTCTGGTGTCTGTGTGTTCCCTGTGATATTGTGTGTGTGTGCACCCCAACAACAGGCAAATTCATAGGCAATCTCCAAAGGGGTGATTTAGAGGACAATGTGGTTATCTTCTATGCTCCCCAGGCTGAGCCCCTTTTTCATCTGCTCTTCCAAGCCACTGTTATACCCCTTTGGGTCCCATATCAGGATCATGAATGGATGAATTGAAGGGCAGGCTGAGCAAAGTTGGATAATTGGGAAAGACTGGTGGCAGAAAGGAAGAATGGAGTGTGCAGGTATTGTTTTGGGAGGACTCTAAGCCTTTGAGGAGGAGCTGAAAGATCCTGGATCCTTGAAAAGAAATCAGTGGATGGGTGCATATGGGGGAAAGCTGAGGGTGAAGAATCCTAGGACCCTGATCCCTAGAAATGAGGAACTTGATGCCCCTGGAGAGGGCTGGGATAGTCAGGTGGTACTCCTGGTCCCTGAAGAGAAGATCAATCTCTTGCCCATGTGTAAGCTATGCTGACACATAATGAGGGTGCCTATGGTTTCTCAGTGCATCACTTTATGACCTCTGGGCTCTCATCATTAATGGGTGAGCTTGGACACCCAGGAACCCTGGGACGAAGAGGGAAAATTAGGCCGAGTGCTCCCTCTCATGGGGTTGGAGAGAACTATGGAGGAACCACATTTAGCACAGGTTCAGGCACAAATGAATAGAAACCCAGGATCAACATTGATGTTAATGTCAGCATTTTTAAAATCAACCCACCTGATGGAGACTTCAGCTGAGCAATTCAAAAGATAAAGAGACTTGGAGATAGAGTAGTGACTGATGTTAATTTCAAAGAACATGGATGCTGGAATGCTTGCAATCCCGTATCCTTCCTAATCAACATTCTCAACATGTGGGTCTTCACCTCGACCATAGTGGGTGAACCAAGGCAGCCAGGGATTTGTCAAAGGTCACACTCAGAAGTGGGCTTTGAGTTCATAGCCAATGACTTCTGACCAAATTCCTTTTATTGAATTTCACTCCTTTGAAACTTGACAGTGGTGGTTGTGGGCAGCTCTGGGACAAAGTGCACCTGGGTGAGGGGAAAGCGAAACATCCGAAATAATTTCAACTGTCATTTCCTACCAATCTTCACTGCTCTTCTTTGCTTCTATACAGCCCACAAAGAGGCTGGCCCTATGTAGTCACATGAATGAGGCCCCTCAAGTATGTCAGACTTCCCTCTTGACCACCTGAATTTGGCAGCAGCCCTGTGATGTGCTTTGACCAATGAAATGTACTGGGAGTGAAGCCTGTCACTGCTAGCAGAAGACTCTGAAGCACTAAGACTGGCCAACCTCTCTGTACATCTCTGATATACCCAGGAGGCATGTACATAGTAGCTTCTCTTTATACAAGTCCCAGGAGAACCAGGGAGAACATGTGCCATGAACAAGAAAGATGTCTTATCTATAATAATAAAAGCATAATGTGCTAATTAGACTGGACATCCTTCCAGTTGTCCTTCCAGATGACTTTCTAGATGAAGCCAGTTGCCAGCCGGTGGCCAGAGGGAAGCCCAGGTCCTGGGTGCCAGAGGGAAGCTGATGCTGGCACTCAGGGGAAGGAAGGCCTACTGTTGCATGAATTTTGTGCATTGGACTCCTAGTTTAAAATAAGGCAATA